>CM026213.1:25602574-25615074 GCA_014839995.1 Xenentodon cancila | reverse complement strand
CCTGGGTATCTAGTGCACTTCAGTTTCTCTGCTGTTTGAGTGAACCAGCTTTTGTCCAACTGTTAGTTAAGAACTGAACTAAAATTTTGTGTTTGAAACATCTCCTTCAGTCACTTATGGACCGTTTCTTTTTCTTCGCTTCTTTGTTTTGCCTCTGTCTAGTGTTGTGGTGTTTTTTCTGATTTCTCGACCTGGTATATACAAGCACACTGCCTGTCCAAAAGAAAAAAGTCTCCACCTGGATATATTATAATACAACGACTTTTGGAGACTAACTTTAAAGCTCATATGGTTTTCACTCTGGACGAACAGCCGGTGCCGCGTGGGCCCCTCCCCCACACCAAAACACACTCAGGCAGCCGCCATCAGCTGCAGTCACAGCAGGAGACGTTCAGTCCTTTGCGTCCAGATGAATCACACATCTGCAAATTGACAGCTGGCTGATCCTGCACTGGACCAGAGTCAGTGAATAAGAATGAGTAATTACTCATATAATTCTTATTAATTTAACTTGTATAATAATTATGCAGTGGTGCTGCTCTGGCTTATAGTGAGTGAATAGTGAATAATAAATTATTCCAGACGGTCGAAAACCGTCACCCTTTAAACAACTACATTTACCTGGCTCTTATATGCACTACCAACAGCACCGGCCCAACTGCCACCATGTGCTAAACTCTTACACTTTACTCTTCAAAACCCAGATGTTATACACCATAAATGTATTAATTACAGTTCATTAATGCGCCCCGCTTTCTTTAACCTGCTGGCGCAGGCAGCGAGGAAGCTGGATGACTCACGATGCCTTCAAAGATAGTACCATGTCACGTTAAACTATGTCACATTTAACCAAATGATGAAAAATAGGTTTGGAAGCTTTGCCTTGTTTACTTAACGTTACGATAATAGATAGTGAAAGGCTGCTTTTTTTTTTTTTTTACTTTAGTTTCCAGGTTTGTGCAAACAAGCAATACATTTATTTAGGGCTATTTCATCCAAATTCAACAGTGACATAAAACTATCATAGAATTGAATATGAATGCAGAAAATAACATCTAAAATATTAAGATTTTCTGGGGGAGGAGCCCTCAGACCCCTATTAGTATATATAATATATATATATATATATATATATATATATGTGTGTGTGTGTGTGTGTGTGTGTCTGTGTGTGTGTGTGTGTGTGTGTGTGTACGTGTGTATTAATCTGATCCAAAATAAATCAGTGCTATTGTTGGCAGTGACAAATACACACCTTATATTTGGCACTGCTGACCAGAGGTTTTCCTTCTCGCAGCCAGCTGACTGAGGGTTTGGGGTTGCCAAAGGCCATGCAGGTCAGGGTGATGCTTCCTCCCTCCTTGGCCTCGACGTACTGAGATGGTGTGTCTGTGAATGTGGGGGGAGCTGAGGAATAAAGGCGGAAGGAGAACACAAAAACAGTTCATTAAACATCATTGTGCTTGCTAAAGCACTAAAGGATCATTTTATCATCAGTTAATATGCAGCTAACTTTACTCTGGTTTAACATGGTACAACCTAAAACTCACATTTGAGTTTTTAACCTGGAGCTAAGGTCAAAGTTGAACCTGACTGCAGGGTCAGATCTGTGCCACAGTTAATTTAACGAGGGTTAGTACGCTGGAATGTCCTCATAAAACCTATGGAGTAAAAATAATGTGTTTTCTGCATAAGACCATTAATATTAAGTATCTACATATTATATACATATATATATATATATATATATATATATATATATATATATATATAATTATATATATATATATATATAATTATATATATATATATATATATATATATATACACCACACACACACACACCCTGTACTTCTAGTTTATGTGAGTTTGTCGGTTTGTACAAGTCTGAATGTGTCTAAGTGCATTAATAAGAAGTTGGGGCGTGCAGCCCGACATACTTCTTGAGGATAAAGAAGCAAGTTCAGATATTTCTGTACAGACCAATGATGACAGCACAGCGCTCACTTACATAAGCAGCGCAGTGTTCTGACCATACTGGTCGCTGGTTTGAATCCAGCCATGGACAGGTTCAGCAGAGGTCAGTTGGCATTCACACCTGCATTTCCCATCAAAATGTAATTCTTCTAGTTTGTCCGTGTCA
Source organism: Xenentodon cancila (assembly GCA_014839995.1). Taxonomy (NCBI): domain Eukaryota; kingdom Metazoa; phylum Chordata; class Actinopteri; order Beloniformes; family Belonidae; genus Xenentodon; species Xenentodon cancila. Next base: position 25,612,931 of record CM026213.1, on the reverse strand, counting down.
CCTCTGCTTTTCTATCAGTTTGACCATAGATGTTTTTTTGGGAATGGTTAGAGCATCTTTTTCCTTCTGGTTCTTGCCGTGAGGTCTCGCAGTAACAGACACAAGCTGTTCTTTTGTTCATATTTCCAATTATAACTCTTGTGGTGATGATTTAATCATTTATATCTGCTTGTTTTTATTCTACTACTGTTCTTTGTAAGGCGGAATTGCCTTGAAATCATTTTCTCACAAAGCGCTTGACTACATGCCCCTGAAGCCCGTACGTGGTAGACATGCTGAGTAATGCTTCCTTCCCTCCTGAGTTCTGATATGAAGAAAGATAATAAATAATGTTTTTAGGACCCTGACATCACCCTGACATCTCATTCAGACACAACAAAACATAATATACCCGAAGTGGCTGATGATTTCAAAGGTAAAAGTTCAACATAGGTGTTAAATATTATAATTCTCCAGGCCACATATACATCATAAATGTATCCCTGTATAATAAGTCACTGTTTTAACTAGCCAGCTTGAATAATGCATGATGCCTGATGGGCCTTACCGTTAACAGTTAGATGCACCCAGCTGCCGTTGTGGAAGGAATTGTACTGCTGCTCCAACATCAGCACTTTACACTCAAACCAGCCTTGGTCGTCTGAGCGCACATTCTCTATCCGTAAGGAAGACTTGCCATGCAGACTCGCCCTTCCTGGCCGAAAAATAGGTATCATCATGAATAGACATAGACAGAGAGAGAAATCAAGAAGGTCAAATGAAAGAAAGGAACAGAAAAGAGGGTTAATGGATGTTGGTGGAGTTCGGAAACGACAGATGAACATAAAAGAAATGATGCAATCTGTGGTGTATTTTCTTTGACGGGTCGAAAAAGGCCAGCAAAACATCATGAGAGTCATTGAGTTTAGGTGAGTTTTTGATCTGGTAAATAGAGTAAATAAGATTTCCATTTTGATATTAGAGATCAAACGCTGAAATGTTGCTTTAAGCATTCTGGAAAGTGGCTCAAACAGATTGCAGTTGGGGACAGAACCTAAACAAAGCACTTTAAGGGAAAACATTTGAACAGAAACTGTTGAAACAACATCTATGCAGATAAATGAAGGTGTCCTGCACTCAAAGCTAAATAAGCTTTGGTTTAGTACCTTTGGTCTTTCTCTGTAGGGATGGTGAGGCCAAGCGCGTGTGTTTTAACTGCAGCCCACCTGGGAACTGGGAAATTTCACATGACCCTTTTATGATTTTAAGGATATTTTACCAACCCAAGAACCAGGTGGTCTGAATTCTGCTGCATTTATTTCAGCACCAAAGAACAGACGGTGCTAATCTATAACGGTGGCTGGGATCCCTAAAGGGCAGCATGAACTTAAATCCAGTTTGTAATGTTTTAATTACAATTAACTATCTTTCTTTCATAATGATTAAAGACAATATGGTTTTGTGTGATTTTCAGAGCCAAAACTACACTAAACAGTTATTAATGAAAACACTGTGTTCATTTTTTTGCTGGTTTATAACCGAGGGAACCTACATTTGAATGTTTTTATTTAGTTTTTTTATTTGGCCGATATGTGTCAACATCCTCTGTTTTCCACAAGGTTAAATGTAAGTTTTTTATTTTGTGTCTTTTAATCTGACTGAAGTTTCGTTAAATGGGGAGTAACATTTCTTTACAGAGAGTGAACATCTTCATTTTAGTGAAACCTGTATATTTATTCTTATGTTTCTTTGAACAGTTCAATCTCTCCAAATGGGGGGGTGTCATCAGACCATACAGGGGTGTCGTACAGGGGTGTCGTACAGGGGTGTCGTACAGGGGTGTCTTACAGGGGTGTCGTACAGGGGTATCTTACAGGGGTGTCGTACAGGGGTGGCGTACAGGGGTGGCGTACAGGGGTATCTTACAGGGGTGTCGTACAGGGGTGTCGTACAGGGGTGTCGTACAGGGGTGTCATGTAGTGTCGTACAGGGGTGACTCAGCAATCTCCAGACACCTTCTGGTAAAATAAAGGTTCATTACATTTGCTTGAAAGCTTGTAGTGATTTATTAAAGTGCTCAGTTTAGTCTGTTGTCTAGATTTTGGTTTCAATTATGAGAATAAAACAACAACATGCTCAGCAGTGAAGACTTTATGAGCTTCTTTAGCAGTAAAATCATCAGAAGTAACAGCTGTGGACGTTTCTACATATTCAGTTTAGTTTCAGTTAAACAAGCGCAACAGTAGTTTTGAAAAATTAGTTTTTGACTTACACATCTAGGATGAGTTTAGTTTTTTAACTATAATAGCTCTGTTTCCTACAGACCTCTCTGAGTTGACCTCAAACATTAGTTAACCTAAAACACGGGTCCACAAGTCCTCGAAGGCCGCTGTCCTGTCTGTTTTCGATGTTTCCCTGGTTCAACACACTTGATTCGAATCAATGGATTCTCATCAGTGGTCTTCAAAGTCTGCACAAGTCTGTTAATGATGCAGTCTTTTGTATCACGGCGGGTTGAAGCAGAGAAACATCTAAAACATGCAGGACACCGGCCGATCTAAATCATCCACGTGTCTGTGAGACCCCATCCCAACCCGATCAGGATGTTTTTTCTCTTACTGGTACGCAAACTTAGATCAGATCAACCTGTCCCAAAAATCAGGACATGTGCCGCATGTCTAGTCACAGTAACTGAAGGTTTACACAAAATATTAAATAAAAACAAAAACAAAGAATAACAGACCAATTTCCAACCTTCCATGTATTCTAAAAATCTGTAAGCCAGCTGTGTGACAATCTCTATAAAAATAATCTATTTGAGGTTTTTCAGTCAGGGTTCAGATGCATCATAGTCATAGACAAAGCAAACGTTACTTCTTGAGGATGTTTAGGTCCTTCAGCACATGCAGAAGATGTTGTATATCGTCTGTAAGTCTGTTGTGGAGACCACATGGAGATCACATGTGCAGTCATCGGTTGGTATTCTATCTTGGGTTTGTGCACCAACAGACACACAAATGATCTAGATATTGATATCAAAACCCAAACTTTATCTTCAACACCAATTCCTGAAGAATACATTTATGCTATTTCTGTCTATTTCAAGTGTTTCATGTAGAGAAAAACAAAATAAAAGAAATAAAAGAAAACTAGGGAACAAGCGAGGACCTTTTGTCAAATCTCTCTACCTGCTTTTAGTTTTAAATGTGACTGTTTGTATTCAGCTGTTGTATCTCCTTTCATTGTTATTTTCTAAAAAGAAAAAAAAGAACTTAAAAAAAAGTAAGACTTAAGTCTGGGTTTTACTTTGGAACAACCAACAGGAAGAAAACAACTCCACTTTTGTCTCTGCTGTGGTAGCCTCCCGCCGTTACTAGTATTTAAACAGCATATAGCTACGATGCACAGAGTTACAACCTTCACGATTGCCTCTATTTTATTTAATATCTGGCTTTAGACACTCACTTCTGCTGCTCATTTCAACAGCACTGCCACAAACGGTTCTCACTTGCCACCAGAGATAATTGGTTTTGGACTTCAGTGGTACCATTGTTGCTTTGCGTCACAAAGAGACACTACTATGACTGTATTCAGCATCTTACCTGCGTATTCTGAGTCCACATGAGGAGGGTAGAAGCGGAAGCTGATGAAAAAGGGGATTGGCATTCCGTACTTGAACCACTCCACCACATAGGGCTTTCCATTGAGGGGTTGAGTCACGTCGCATCCCAAAATGACGCTCTCTCCTGCACGTACCGTCACAAACTGGGGTTGCTCTTGCACTCCGTGAGAACCTGAGCAAACAGTTCAGACACCTCAGGTTTTTCTGCACTGCACACAGACACAGTTTAGCTCACATGAATCCCTGTAATATTTAAGATTGTGGTATCAACGGAACAACAAAACAGACATTCAAGAGAGGTAATAAATATGGACCTATAAACATAAAAAAACAAACAAAAGCCCTCAGACTTGCAGGGTTTTTTGATAACTCACATCAATCCAAATTGATAGAATCAGTCCATGATTCAGATCATGGAACAAAGCTGTGTCTGAATCTGAATGGTTTCACATTTACCAGCAGAAAACTGGAGCCTGTAATCACTTGTTTTGTATGTAATTAGCCACTTTGGAGTTCAGGCTCTTTTCCAAATTGTGTCACAGCCAACCACGTTTTCATCCTGAGTAAAGAAATAAAGTTCCACCTTTGCAGAAAGGGTGGTTTTGTGTGTGGTGTTTGTGTGTGTGTGTGAACACATGTGTTGACCTTTAAGGCAAACGAAGACATCCAGCGACAAATCAATGCCGAGCCAAGGAGAAAACGAGATACCCGCATTGGCAGACAGATAAATGTGGTTTCTCTTGATTAAATCTTCCTTATATTATTCACGTCAGAGAACACTGGCAAAATAAATGAATTGATTAACAAAAGTAAAGAAGCATCAAAGAGGAACTGTCTTTACTGATATAAATTTGACCACTTGACCCTGACCTTGTTAAGTAATGAAGCAATTCCAGTCACATTATGAGCCTGTTGTCTAGCAGATTCATTATTTTTTTATTCTCCTGAATACCAGTTATCCATCCATCCATCCATCCATCCATCCATCCATCCATCCATCCATCCATCCATCATCCATCATCCATCCATCCATCCATCATCCATCCATCCATCCATCCATCCATCCATCCATCCATCCATCCATCCATCCATCCATCCATCCATCCATCCATCCATCCCCGCTTATTTCTATTAAAATCCACAGGGTCTGCTGGAGTCTACGACAGCTATCGCTGATTAAGAACAGGGGTTCACCTGGACAGGTCATCAGTCCATCACAGGGCACTGTGAAAATTAGAAGTGTTAAAACTTTACATTTTGACTGTGATCAAAGCTCAAACTATGTGACTTGATGTTTTACTATAACTTTGATCTTGAAAGGGTTGATATGCTTCAAATTTAAATAAAACATATTTCATTAATCCCTGATTTATTGTAGCAGTATCCATAATTTTAATCTCTTCAGAAGAGTAATTGTACTGGGTTATAGCTGTAGACAGGAAGGATCCCTGTAGAGGTCTAAAGAATCCCCTGTAGAGGTCTGAAGGATCTCCTGTAGAGGTCTAAAGGATCTCCTGTAGAGGTCTGAAGGATCTCCTGTAGAGGTCTGAAGGGTCTCCGTAGCGGTCTGAAGGATCTCCTGTAGAGGTCTGAAGGATCCCCTGTAGGGGTCTAAAGGATCCCCCTGTAGAGGTCTGAAGGATCTCCTGTAGAGGTCTAAAGGATCCCCTGTAGAGGTCTGAACGATCCCCTGTAGAGGTCTGAAGGGTCTCCTGTAGAGGTCTAAAGGATCCCCTGTAGAGGTCTAAAGGATCGCCTGTAGAGGTCTGAAGGATCCCCTGTAGAGGTCTAAAGGATCCCCTGTAGAGGTCTGAAGGATCCCCTGTAGAGGTCTGAAGGGTCTCCTGTAGAGGTCAGAAGGATCTCCTGTAAAGGTCAGAAGGATCTCCTGTAGAGGTCTGAAGGATCCCCTGTAGAGGTCTGAAGGATCTCCTGTAGAGGTCTAAAGGATCTCCTGTAGAGGTCTAAAGGATCCCCTGTAGAGGTCTAAAGGATCCCCTGTAGAGGTCTGAAGGGTCTCCTGTAGAGGTCAGAAGGATCTCCTGTAGAGGTCTGAAGGATCTCCTGTAGAGGTCTGAAGGGTCTCCTGTAGAGGTCTGAAGGATCTCCTGTAGAGGTCTAAAGGATCTCGTGCAACTGTCTAAAGGATCTCCTGTAAAGGTCTGAAGGGTCTCCTGTAGAGGTCTAAAGGATCTCCTGTAGAGGTCCAAAGGATCTCCTGTAGAGGTCCAAAGGATCTCCTGTAGAGGTCTAAAGAATCTCCTGTAGAGGTCTGAAGGATCTCCTGTAGCTCTCTGAAGGATCTCCTGTGTTGGTTTGTGTTGCAGCAGATCTTAAGAAACCTTTGACTAGACACTCTGGTGTTGAATCAATGTTTGTGAAGAGGATGTTCACGGTTGTCCGTGATCTTCTTCATTTTATGAAGTGTCCTCATTTGCACCATCATCTCCAGAGGATCCAGAACAGTCCCCATAACAGAGCCAGTCTTTTTTTTAATCGGTTTGTTCAGTAGCTCTGCGTCTGGTGCTGCTCCCCAACAGATGACTGCAGATGTGATTAAACTCTCCACAGACTCATAGAAGATATTCAACATCTTGATGTAATGTGTGAAGGATCAGAGCTTCCTCAAGAAGTAGAGTCTGCTCTGTCCTTTCTTATAAACAGCATCAGAATTGTATCACCAGTCCAGTCTGTTGTCCAGGTGAACTCTGAGGTATTTGTACTCCTCCACCACCTCCACTTCTTCTCCCATGATGGAAAACCTGGCTGTCTGACTTAATCCTGCTTCTCCTAAAATCCACAGTCATCTCTTTTGTTTTGTTCACATTCAAGATGAGATGATTGTTTCCACACCATGCACACCCCCAGTCCACCTGTTATCTGCACTCAGTCTCTTGTCCATCACTGATACACCCCACAACTACAATCATCAGAGTATTTCTGCAGATGACTGAACTTCGACTTGTACTGGAAGTCTGATTGTACAGGATGAAGAGGAAGTCCCCTGTGGTGCTCCTGTGCTGCTGACCACCTGGTCAGACCCACAACCATTCAGTCTCACAAACTGTGGTCTATTTGTCAGGCTGTCAGTAATCCAGGTGATTGCGGAGGAATCCACCTGTGTCTTCTGGAGTTTCTTACATAGTAATGCAGTTAGATGCACCGGAGAAATCAAAGAACATGATCCTCATAGTGCTGACTGCTGCTTTGTCCAGATGACTGTAAGTCTGTTGAAGCAGGTATATGATGTAAAGAAAGAAACTCCTTGTTTCAGTGGATCCAAAGAAGGCAGGATCCCCCCGCCCAAGTGAAGCCCATGCACATGTATCAGTGACAGAGTGATGCATGCAGTGAAGTAGTGACTGACATCAACAAGTCCTATCATCCATATGCAGCACATACAGCCTTCAAAACTACTACTCTTGTCTAGGGAAATTCATCCAATTTTCATCATGACAAAGCAATGACTTTGCCGTTTATGCAGAATGTGGGTTACATTCTGCATAAACGGCAAAGTCATTGCTTGCAGGAAGAAGGGAACAAAATAGCGTTCTTGGTATCCTCGCTGTCAGAATGCCTCGTATTGTGAGAAAGATTAACATTATAAATTAGTAAAAGTCTTAGTTGCCCATCTTATTTGCAGACCTGTAATCCAAAAAAAAAATATCAGCACTTGAAATGACACAGAGTGGAAAATCGTGAAATATTTTGGAGTAATAAAGAAATTGAGCTGACTTTTTCTCATTTCTGACTGCATATAAACCTGTGCAATTCAGTGTCAAACGTTTAAAGATGAGAGACTTGTTGATACAATTTTCAGTAATGTAGAGGAACAGATGCTGCCCCACTTTCCTCCAACTCTCATCTCTTGAAGATGAGTGATTGAGAGAAACCAGTGTAGACAGTTTTAGGTTAAATCTTCTAAAGCTTTGCAGCTTTCCTCGCACACCAGATACCCACCGGTCTCTCTGTGAGCCAAGGTTGACGCTGCTCTCTGGCTGTCTCTGTAGCATTGTTTACCAGGCGTCCGTGTGCTTCTCTTTTCATGTTTATGTTAATGTGAGCGTATGCTCTTTTGGACTTTCACACTCAGTCCACAGTGCACCTCGGCATATGGTGCGTGTCTGGATTGATAATAGAGATTCTAAATGTCTACTTGACTTGTGGAGTAACCGCGGCTGAGCTGCTGGCAGACTAGATGGTGAAATACAGTACAAAAAGAAACACTTCTCCACGTATGTCATTGCGTATCATCAGCTATTTATCAGTATGAAACTACACTAGACTATGTTAGGGCAGACCTCGAGGGATGCTCGTACTCGGACAAGAAGTAAACAAGGATGCAGAGGTGGTGTCAGCGATTAAAAGGGGTAAAAACAAACTTCCAACAAACCATGAATTCCATTCAGTTTTAGTTATATGATATCTATTACAAGATAAATTGTCTCTGGGGGTTTTCCAGATCCTCAGAGCATATTAACTGCTGAAGGCCAGCCAGGTGGAGCAGAAAAGGGAGATCAGAGAGAGGAATGAAGAACAGAGAGGAGAGGCACAGATAAACTGTCAATATTACACGGGACAAAATATGAGTAGTATGTTATCAGGAGAACTAAGAGGTCCATGACTGATACTACAGAGAGACTGTATAAACAGGTGTAGATGGCAGACAGTGAGGCGGTCAGAGGTGGGACTGCAGGGCAGCATGTCAGCAGGTCTCCAACAGAGAACGTCTTGGTTTTGTGTTTACGGAAGGCTGGACTACCTGTCTGCACAACCAAAATTCCAGCTTCTGATGCAGTTTGTTCATTATAGGACAACGAGGTGAAGCAGCACCCCTAGCAAAAGTGTTCAATCTAACCAAGTGCCAACTATCTACCTTCCAGGCTGATGTGGAGCCAAGATTCAGCACAGCTCCTCGACTGAGTGCTGGAGGTTGGCTCAAGTCAATCTGCATGTTTAAATGTCCAAATTTAGGCTGAAATTAACATATACAGCCTGGTTAAAAGAACGTTTTATTCTCAACCGTGCTTGTCACATTAGTCCATCTTTCAAGAAAATGAACAAAACAGGGACTACACTTCAAAACAAGTGTTCTTTCGGAGTGAACTAAAGACTGCCCGGTAACACACACGTTCACGCTGGAGGTTACTACAAACGCCCGTCTCTTCATATTCATTCATTCACCACCGCGGCCATAGTTCTGACTTTAACCACTGTCAAACTCAATCAACACATCTGACAGGTACAGTTTAATGTGTCAAGAGACACGTGTAATGGTGGCTTTTCTTTATTTACAGCCCAATTATATCTGGTTCATGCAACTTTAGGAGTCTTAACAATAAAAGCAGTTGTAGATCTGCTTTTTAAGCTCATCATATGATTGCAGAATGATCTTAAAATAACAAATATACCTCTAGCAGACACAGAAGCCCACAGTATTAATTACCTAAATGGTGATATTTCCTTTAAGTTCATTTCCTAAAACAAAACAGCAAATGATCTATGAAGTAGAAAAATAGAAATAGACTCAGAGGAGGATTATAGCCAGCGAAGTAGGGCACATTAAAGTAAAGGCCACATCTGCATCAGTGCTCACCTGTTTAAAGTATGTTTGACTTGTTTTAGTTATTTATTTGTTTGTTGTTGATCCATATTTCATAAATCTGCACATTACATACATTAAACTAAAGTCCTACATGTTTGACTTCAGGTTAGGATTTGATACATCATTCTAACTCTTTGTCATAAAGCATCATTCGCTCATATTCCATTTCTACATATTCTTCTCATTTGTGAAATGCGAGCTGAACAGATTTGAGCAGAAACTGTGAGCATAGAGAAATTCCAGCATGAATGAAAATGTTTGTAGTTTTAAAAACCTCCGCCTGCATCTAAGCAGGTAAAAAGATTGTGTAAAGGAGCGAACATAAAGATTACTGTCAGTCTCAGACTTTACAACGTTAATGCCTTTTATGGACTGCAAGTTTTCACAATATGCAGATAATGGGTCTTTTAAATGGGATAAAATCAAAATATAAAGATCTTGATGGGCATTTTACATGTTTACGCTTCAGATTGTGTTTCTTAAAGTGTCATTGGGTTATTTAAATGGACTTAAGGGAGAGGACACCAGCAGGTATTGAGAGAGACCACGAGAGGTAAATAGTATATGAATTGTGCGTGTGTGCGTGTGTGTGTGCGTGTGTGTTATCTGTATATAAGTTTGTACAGCAGGTCACACCTGAATCAAAAACACAAGCGGCGCTCTTGCATACAAAAACAAGTTGATCTCTGAGCTGATATAAAGGTCTGGGCTAGGCCCCGGGTGTCCTCCACGGCTGCCGGCGCCCGGTCATGCCTTTCGAGCCGATTCAGACAGGTGTGAAATCGCTGGAGCTCCTCAGACTTCCATGTATTATCTGATTTTCTTCTTTTTTTTTTTTACATGTCAGCCACTTCATGCAAAGACATTACTCTCGGGTGTATAGGGATCAGTAATAAACGATCAGGTTATAAACGATCAGGTTATAAACGAGGCAGACATCACTAGAGAAGCGAGGCGTCTACTTAAGCTGCTGCTTCAACTGCCCTCGTCTGCACAGAACGACTCCTCACAGCGGCTCGGCTGTTTCCATCTTCCCTGTCCTCCCAATCTTCTGCTGCCAACCAACGGCTTTTCCCACCGGATGCAGAACACGCAGCGCTCACATCATGTCAACGTGCCAGTGATCAAACTTTCCTCCCAGGTGTGGGAAA
>CM026213.1:25565933-25602374 GCA_014839995.1 Xenentodon cancila | reverse complement strand
CCAGGTGTGGGAAACGCTGCTTCCGTGAGCAGGGACCCAGTTGGCTCCCTCTGGCGTGCAGAAACCCGACATGACATCGGTTCGGCAGGTTTAAAGGAACAGATTAAAGCGCTCGCAGCATTTAAATGACATCTGCACTGGCGTCGAGGCGTCCTGGCCCTGACATTTTGTGAAACTATGTCTGGCCGGCGAGGAGCACGGGGAGCCCGGCTGCAGCTGGTCCGAGGCTGCGCGCGGACGTCCCGGAGCGGGCGCGAACTCGCAGGTTCATGACAGCCAAGTTGGCTCGGCTGCATAATGTAGGCAATTTCTGAAGAGCTGGAAACGTCACCACTTCATCACAGTCACGAAGACATGAACGCCGGCTCCTCGTATCATTGCGATGAGAACACGCGGGTTTAAAACGGGTTTCGTGTCCAGATTGTTAATTAAACTGTCATATGTGCGCACCGGTTTCCGTCTGAACATGACAGTGATGAAGACAATCATAAACTTCATAACACCACTGAGGCAGTTTGAATGTACAACCAACACTCAATATAAGCTGACAGAGAGAGAGAGAGAAACGTTGATAAATAAAAATGATCATTAAAAACTTGAGCATGGGGCGCCAGCGGATTCAGGCGGCTCCTGCACTTCGACTCACCTTGAGCGGCCGATCCTCGGGTGCTGAATACACTTGCTATCAAAGTGGCCACATACCAAATCATAGTACTATTTCCGACCAGGAAAAAATCCCTTCATATCTCAAAGAGCCCCTTTCAGTGAATGTCTCATTGCCGCGTATCCCAGGAAAAGCTGCGGTGGGCCGGTATCCTTGTTTACCCGTTAATTGAGCCCTAGAGACTTCCCATCGGCGTCCTCCCGTGTGGTACCCCTCTCCTCCGATCCACTCTCGCAGCCTCAGACTGATCACCCGCGCCAATGGGACGAGAGCGGAGCAGACACCACCGGGGGACCGAGCAGAGCCTTACAACAGGCCCACATGCGATCCCGCCTCCGGACCGGTCTCGCTGAAGAGCGTGGGAGGACCGCAGCAGCTGATTGGGTCCCTGCCCTGTCTCTCTCACGGGGAGAATGATGCGTTCCCGAAAGACAAAAAATGCTCGGAGCTCATAGATTTCCAGTCAATGAAATGAAACCACTTGAAACCACCAATTGTTCTTCCAAATGTAGGGAAATTGAAATCTAATTTATATACACACGCACAGACATGTCTATAAACACCCCAAAAACATCCTGATATGATAAGTCTGCGGACCCCTGTATTCTGGGATCTCAAGCTGTCCTCAGATATAACCAGCCACATTAAAGAACAGTAGGTGAATGGCGTCAATTAAACAGATTCTGATGAAAACCTTTGTAGTTGCAGCTGTTGCTGTAGTATTAGTTTGAATGTTTGGAGCTACATTCTGCTGAGAGCCATGGCTGCAGTCATTTCCCAAAGAAACTGCAGGATTTGATTGTTGGAAAATATCAATCAAGAGAAAGATGTAAAAAAACAAACCCAAAACAACAACAAAACACTTATTTGAGTCAACAAATGTACAATACAACACTGTCATAACCACATCAGTAAGTGGAGGAAATGCTCCACCACGGAGACGTGGCAGGTCAGGACAAGTCTCCAAACCTGATGAGAGAATGAGGAGAACATTTGTCAGAGATGCTGAAATAAAAGACGAAACGATTTTATCTCCAACAATGTGGGGAAAGCCTCTTGTGTTCTGCTGAGGGAATGGTTGAGCTTTGTAGCCTTAAATCAAAGCAAAGGTATATTTGGGACAAAGCCGATGCAAAGCATCTTCCAAGGAACATCATACGGCCAGTGAAGGATAGTGGTGGGGGGCTGTTTCTCTTCAGTTGGACCGGAGCAGTGGTGCCAGACACCCGAGACCAAATCATCGAACAGAGAGCCCGAAACTGTCATACTGCATCAAATTACCGTACAGTACAACAACGGCCAATGAGAAACCGGTTTGCTGACGGCATGGGGCTAAGGAGGCGTGTCTGTGTGAGAGAGAACGTGAGGATGAAATGTATAAAACATGACAAAACAGCAGATCACTAACGAAGAAATGAATCTGCCAAATCTGAGTCCAAATCAGACTAATGGTGAGTAACAGTCGGGAAGAAATACTTTTTGAGAGCAATTGTGAAATTATCGTACACTTCCCACTATTGATCGTACATTGTACAGAGGTCAAAATTATTGTACAATACAATATTTATCTTACATCTGGCAACACTGGACCAAAGTCCAGGGGCAGTTGTTAAGGCAGATGGGACAATGAAAAGGTCCAAATATCAAGATATTTTGGCACAAACTCTGATGTCCTCTGTCAAAAAAGCAACAATGAAGAGGAATTTAATGTTCCAACATCACAGTCTCCCAAAGCCTACAAAATCAAAATCAACCAAGATTTGGATTAAGAAGGTTTCTTTGTTAAAATGTTGTATTGAAGATGCAACATCTCAGAGGATGGGACATTTATGTTACTGTTATTTCTCTTTTTTATTCTCTCTCTCTCTCTCTCTCTCTCTCTCTCTCTCTCTCTCTCTCTCTCTCTCTCACACACACACACACACACGCACACACACAAAAGTGCACCTCCCCATTTTCTTGGTCGGCCTGAATGCAACACTTACAGACAGCCTTCAAGGTGGGTTGGAGTGTGAAGCTGTAGCAGAGCTGCAGCATCATCCTGCACAAGCTGAGAGCGTTCCTCCAGCCTGAGCATCATCCCGCCACTGACAACCATGCACTGTTGAAATACAACATCCAAATCATTGCTGTGTGTATTAGACAGACTTCAGGCTGCCACGTTAAACGCCTGAACTTTGGTGATTTAACGCACTGACTAACAATTTGTTGTATCCTAGTACAGAATCGTCATGATTCATCTCCACTGAGTGACTAACTATCAATAACAGCTTTAAAATCAGCTGACTCAGCCTGCTTTGCTCATACAGCAGCTGTCTCTTAACTCTCATTTCTGCTTGTGGTCTATTAGTAGATGAATGTCTATAAACCACATGCAGTGTGACATTTGTATCTGTTTAAGTAATGTGAAACAATTCCCCAATGCTGGACTGTAACAGAATAAGCCAGCACGCATCCACCTCTCTTTCATTTACAGTGGTTACAGGCTTAAAACAATTCAAAAACGCTCTGAATATATTAACCTTCTACACAGCAAATTTCTGGAGTGAGACATCTGGTCGTCAGGCAAAACAGGGTGAAAATGAGGAATTTGTACAGTGAATTCCGGGTCGTGTTCATGGTTACCAACTCTCTGAGTAATATGTGGGAGTTCATTCAAGCCCTCCGTTGGAGGGCTTCAGCAAGCTGAACCCGCCCTCTGTAGAGAGGTAGGATTTTTATTTTATTTATTTATTCTATCAAATGTTTGGTTGGGATCTGAGCTTTGAATAAAGTTTTACATTTCAACAACAGCTTTATTATTGGAATGTGTGAGTCTTATATTTCAAATAAGCTGACCAACACTGAAAAATGTTTTTCGCTTTGCTGTGTATCCTGCGTTCAATGTCTGCCCAGACTGTTGACTCAGTAAAAGCCACAGTTTAGTGTTTTAATCACATGTTGCTGCAGCACTGCTGCTTGTGAAAACACTGTAGTTACCGTGTGTATAATTCAGCACAAGCGTTGCTTCTCTTGACGTATCTCATCTTGAATTCTGGACCTGAATCCCAAGTTCCATCTTCAAACTACAAATTTAACACATTTACACAGACATATAGGCTGAGAACAAACAGAGGCCACTCATGGCAATGATCAAGGATGAGAATGCAAGAGACAGGCAACAAGGAGAGGATGGTGCAAACCCGAGGAGAAAACCGAAGGAAAAAGGAAAAGAATCAAACAAAACACAGAACAGAGGTTAAAAAAAAAACACACCAAAAATTAAATAAAAAAAGGCATAAACCATGACAGCACCTCCCTCCAAAGCAGGACTCCCACAGTGAAGGAGATCTGTGATTCATCACTGCTTCTGCATCTCCTCTTTCTCGTCCTGTTACCCCGGGAGGAGGAAAAAGGGGTAACATGAATTACTGCCTTTCCAGAAACTGTCAGTTACACACACACCTAGACCAGGAAAAAGTACAAACATTCTGGAAATCAAAGTCCAGCATCATGTTTTGCAATGGTTTGTTTCTGTCCTTCCTGCACCTTTACCTTCCTTCCTTTTCAACCCATTTAAGAAAAGGACATTTACCACTGCGTCTTTCAACAACTCTCTGTAAAGGTCTGGAAAGTGAGGACAGCAGTCTTGCTGAAATATGAAAGACCTTCTCTGAAGAGGACACCTGAATAGGAGCAGATGTTGCTCTGTAACACCTACGTACTTTTCAGCATTGATGGAGCCTTTCCAGATGTGCAAGCTGCCTGCACCACAGACACTAATGCAACCCCGTACCATCACGAGGCAGGCTATTAAACAAAACACCGGTAAAAAAAACAAAAAACTTTTCCACTGTAGTCTGGTGGACACGACACCCGTGGTTTTCAAAATGAAATTCACATGTCGCGGCATCTGAAAGCAGAGCAGAATTACGTTACTGTTTTTATTTGTGTTGCTGTGTTGCTCTCTGTTTTCTAATCAATAAACAATGGTGTCCATTAAGGGCTGGGGGCTGATATTGATTCATTGCCCTCCTGCTTGGAGAACAACGGACGCTACCTCCTGAGCCATGGTCACCCCAGCATTACTTTTAACTTTACAGCCTAGACATTTATAACTAGTAGAACAAACTAGTTTCACTGAAATTCACTGAACAAGTGTAAATATACACAACAGAGGCTAGAGAGACTTGTTTTTCTGCTTTAAGCCTAAAGGCTCCAAATCACTGCCAATTCTAATAGTCATAAAAGATCATTGCTTCTCACACTGTTCGCTTTACCGTAGGTCCATTATGAGACGGTGAATGGCAAGTGGACGCTTTAGTTAGACACCAGAACAATGTGAACTGAAGCAGTTGTTGAGTTGGAATGGAATATAAGTTTGCAGCAAAATGGGAATATTAATGTTAACCCATGCGGGCAACCTTCTTGTGTCAGAAAAACAGTTTTTGAGTCTCCGACAAGACTCAAAAGTGTCATTCAACTCAAGTGACACCATAGATAAGGACAGTTCATTTTAACTGCGTACAAATAATATAAAAACTACTGCTGACTGTGAAAAAACTCTCCATTTATTCACTGCTACGTTGTCATAAGTCGTACAAGTCGTGTACCAATTTACGCAAACTACTGTCAAGAGAAACAAATGTTAATGGCATCTGCTTCACTTGCCTGTTTTGCCTTTTTTATGATCTTCTTTCCACGGTCCTCCTCGGCCGTCCACTTTGGTTCAAACGATGTGATCTGACACCGATGGACCTTGACCTTGGAGTTTACCTTGAATCGCTTCCGAAGTTGTTCTGGGCTCTTTGGTTCGTATTTTCCGCATTCACATTCATTATCCGCCTCTTCAATTTGTCATCAGTTTTCGTCCTGCAGCCTGCAGCAGCCCACATTCATGGAGGTTGGGGTACCAACTAAATTGTCAAGGCCAGTTTCATTCGGTTTTTTTTTAGTTTTTTTTTTTAATGATTCTCTTGAACCACAATTCAAAAGCAACATCTAATTTTCATTAGTCAGTTAATTTTTTACTTGCGTTTGTTAGGTACCATTGTGGGTTTTTCTTTCTTTGATGGAAGGGTATCAACACATTTGTTCACATGTGTAAATAGGTTACAACCCCAAAATAGAAAACAATATGATAGACTGAACAAAAAAAGGAATGATAAAAGCAAACATCTTGATAGTTCAAGCCCAAGATGTTTCTGTTTGTTCTTAACTTCATTACATTTGTTCGATATACATTAATTACATCAGAAACTACATCCTTTACTGTTGTCAATTTAGACCATTCCCACAGGACGAGCAGTCTCTTCAATGAGAAGAACAGTAAAATAAAGAAAGAAATAAATGTCATTCTCCCCATTGTAGAATATGATTTTGGATATACCTTTTGTAATCCTAGAGGACTGTAGTTTTGGATCATTTCAACATCTGGTTGCACGTCAGAAATGTTCCGGTGTGTGCAACAACACGCTGGGGAAGTTTCACTGCTTAGGTGGCTCTCGTGGAACAGAGAGGGATCCTTAAATATGTTATTGAGTTCTGAGGTGTTTATTAATAATAAAAATCCAAAATTAACAGCTTAGACATAACATAATAAATGTAAGGGTCCTGTGCTGTAGATTGTGTGGCGCTCTGAAGAGTGCACATTCAAACTTCACCTGGCCTCCTCAACTTCAAAAGATTCAGAACCTCCTCATCTTCACGCTCAATGAAACTTTGTGAGTGTGAGAATAAACTATAAATGAATATATATTCTGGTCAAATCCTGCTTTTGAGGTCTAGTCAGTCCAACTTAAAACCTGTCTTGCATCTTTTGGCCACAGAGGATTTCTTGCAATTTGGGAAGAAATGAGGAGAAAGTTTGAATAGTAACAATTCATAAATGAAGAATCTTCGGACAGCTGACAGAGAGGTCGTCTTAGCCAGCCCTAACTACAAGCCTTATCTGAAAGAAGGGTTTTTAGCCTAATTATAAAGCCAGAGAGGATGTCAGTCAAGATGTAAGTGAGCAAAAACTCGACTTCAACGTCATTAAAAACTCCCTTCATTTGGACGTATCCTGTCTCTTTCCATGAATGGCCCATCTCTACTCTTCAATCGTGCTGCTCTGAACAGTGAAATGTTCGTCTGCAGGTAGACCCCAGCCATCAGACACTTCACGAGCTCAATGTCTCAATTATGTTCCTCAAAGATACCTGTGTAAAAATAGTAATTGTATTCACATATACTGTAGACGTGAGGCAGCGCAGTCAATACTCAGTGCAGGAAATGGAAAAATAAATTGTGCGAAGCATAACATAAGTGGCTCAGAACCGATCAAGACAGAAGTCAAGGAAAGGCATACTTGCTGTCACTAATCCCAATGGTAAGATGAGACTTTCTTTTTGTCAGGATTGTATTTGCGTTTATTGTGAGATGAGTTCATTGTCGTTTTTGTCGTCTCTCATGTGATACTTGGTAAAAGGAGCTCCCTTGATGTCCTACTATTGTCTTTGTCTTGCCAACAAGACTGTCTTCATAAAAAAAATAGAATTCAAATAAAAAAGGAAAGATTCATGTAAAGTACATCAACTGACTGCATGTATATGTCTAGCGTCCATGCTGACTTGTAGTCAGCGTGAAACTGGGGATGACTCAGTGGCTGATATTTCCATGTGTGGGCTATAGCTATGATTAATCATGACTGATGTTAATGACCTTTCTGGTCCAACCAACGCCACACACCATATGGCTTGATCAGACATTGGCCCCCCCAATGACTTCATCTGTACAGCAACCACCCACCAACGTCTAATGTAAGCCTGTCACTGTTGCCTTAGGAGCATTGTCATGGCAACATCATCTGCTTTTAGGAGACTTGCACACTTTGGTCTCCCAAAGAACAGAAAACTTGCTTTGACCTGCCGCACTTCTGTAAGAAAGCCTTATATGAAGAGCTATTATATGGCTTTTGTGCCAAAAAAAAAAAGAAGAAATTCATGACCAAGCTCATGCTGAATTGGCTCCACCACTCCATGACATTCCTACAGTTTTGGCGTGTACCACCAACCCACATTTCTTTTATTGAACAAAGTGAGAAGAGAAATTAGGTTAGGTCGTACCGTTCTGTGTATACATATATGTGTGTGTGTGTGTGTGTGTGTGTGTGTGCGACCTCTCATAATTCCTGGCTGCAATTGCTACTCAGCTTAGATGCTGGATGTTTTTATATCAATGATTAATGGGTAGAGTCTTCACCGAGGGAAGAATCTGCACAGATGGCATCTAGATTGTGGCAGCAAAGAAATGCAACACTGTCCAAATATCCAAATGTCAATTTGGAGGACGGACGTTCAGTCATCTGGAACCATCACTATAGAAACAACTTCCAGTTTGGGTGAAGGAGGCCAGACTAGAACAGCATAGGGTGGGGGGACACCAACATGATCTACTGAGTGTAAATTAAATTAAATTAAATTAAATTAAATTAAATTAAATTAAATTAAATTAAATTAAATTAAATTAAATTAAATTAAATTAAATTAAATAGCACAGTGGATTAGTGGTTAGCACTGTTGCCTCACAGCAAGAAGGTTCCTGGTTCGATTCCCGGCCGGCTGGGTCTTTCTATGTGCAGTTTGTCTGCCGGAAGACCCCCATGACCCTGCAAAGGAGTAAGCGGGTATAGATAATGGATGGATGGATGGATGAATATATTAAGTTGAATTGAATTGAGCACACTTCACTCTTCCTACATGTGCAGAGTGCAGAAAAGAAGGATTGGGGTTTCAAGGGGATTCACTGGTCCACATTGGTTCACACTGGTTCACACTGGTTCACACTGGTTCACACTGGTTCACATTGGTTCACACTGGTTCACACTGGTTCACACTGGTTCACACTGGTTCACACTGGTTCACACTGGTCCACATTGGTTCACACTGGTTCACAATGGTTCACACTGGTTCACACTGGTTCACATTGGTTCACACTGGTTCACACTGGTTCACACTGGTTCACATTGGTTCACACTGGTTCACACTGGTTCACACTGGTTCAATGCATTTGCCTCATGTTTGGTGAGAAGTGGCGGAGGAATAGCTCAGTCTGTCACGCACACTTACGTGCGCTACGTATGTGAGCATGATTTCAGAGGGATTATTCAACTCAGCCTGAGTCAGTGCGAAGACGCCTGCCAGACAAACACTTGCAGGCTCAGCTGCAGAAAAGAACACACACAAGAAACACCTTGCGAAGAAAAGAGCTTGGTTTAGGAGATTCATAGTTGGAGTCTTGTGTCATCATAATCAATTCACTTTTTTTGAGAACAACGCTATGCACGAGGAGATTGCATGAATGCGTTAAATCATATGAGGCAGTATCTACTCATCACACTTCTAACACAGATCAAGCTTTATTTATTGTACTTATGCAATTACAATAGTCTTTTTAGTTGTTTTTTTGTCTAAATGCTTTCTTCTTTCTGAACTAAGTGGTCAGTATAGTAATCTGCAAGTAATCTTTGTTTTACTGAGCGTCTTGAAGTTGAAATAACAATGTAATGACAGGTTCATAGCACATAAAAGCAAAATGTCCAAAAGTGGCTGCTTTTCTCTAATGAAACGGCTCTATACCTGTGTCACAAAGACACATCACTATCCAGGGGAGGAGAAAACCTATCACTGCTCATCAGATCATCTACCAGTTATGAACCAGTCCTACAGACCAGCACCACAGTGGAGGATGAAAAC
This sequence comes from Xenentodon cancila, assembly GCA_014839995.1. Taxonomy (NCBI): domain Eukaryota; kingdom Metazoa; phylum Chordata; class Actinopteri; order Beloniformes; family Belonidae; genus Xenentodon; species Xenentodon cancila. Next base: position 25,592,996 of record CM026213.1, on the reverse strand, counting down.
ATTCATTGGTAACACTTCCAACAACAAAACAACATGGATTATGGTCTCAACGTGGTCACATATATAACATGTGCAATGCAGCACTTTGGTGTAGTAGTAGTAGTAGTTAATCTGGAGGTGTAAATTATTTACAAACAATAGAAACAGAGGTCAGTGTAGCCAGGATCAATTCAAACACCTGTCCAACGTCATCAATAAATAAGAGACATCTACCACAGCACACCGACACTGCAAAAATCCAGTGAGGACCTAGATGCCTCCGTCCACTACGTCCAATTACAACATCTACAATCATGGATCCTCAAACGTAATAATGATAAAACGATGTCCAACCACTGCAGCCACATATCTTTCCTTTCTACTATAAACAATCAATAAATTACATTATTTTCAGTGAAACACAACTTCCACAACTCCGACAGATGCAGAAACATCGCTACCAGTACAAAACAGTACAAAACCGTCCAGTCTTCACACATCACCCTCAGAAGACTGAATATGCCATGAAAGCCAACTGTACTGTGGGACCAAAATGACCACATGCAAGCTCACAACACAAGCAAAGACGCAACATAGCTTTGCAGAAATACTTGCATACATAATTGCCAATGTTCTGAATCTTTGTCGTTACTGACCTTTGCGTGGAACATTTCTCAGAGAATCAGACATAAAAACCATACAGTGTGCTGATATATTTCCATGGTGACTTTCCAGGTTCTTTATAGAGGACAAAGTCCCCAGTACAAACTGAGAGTGCTGAACACACGTGAAAAGAGGTTACTGTCATGGATGTAACAGTCGAGGCTGCACCGGTGAAAGTGTCCGGAATGAGACGTTCAGTCTCACGCCAACGCGACACACGCACGCATGGATGTGAACACGACCCGTCTGAATGTGAGCGCATCACAAGTCACATTATCAATAAACACCCGTTCCATTGGCAGCCATATGAACGCGTGCCATAATACTCCTTCTACCGTGTTTGACAAATGTGGTAGCGTTTGGATGATGAGTGGTTTCGAGGAAGCGATTCTGTGATCGTCCTCTTTAGTTGTCTTCTGTGGTACTCCAGATTATTTGTTGAGCTCAAATTTTTTTATACTGAATACTGAAGAAACTCCTCTCCAGGCCTTTTATCCGCCTCCTTCGTCTGGAAGTAATGAATCATGGACACAAGTGGCCAATGAACAGATTTTCTGTCAAATATCCAAATAGTGTTGAAAACCTGAAAATAGGAAAGTATTTTGCTTAAAAATAATATAAATGATATGTTTTTGTGAAAGACCTTGAATCAAAGCTGAAAGTCTTTACTTTGACCAGATCTTAGCTGTTTTATTTAAACTCTGTTGTGGTGGTGTCTAAATTATAAGTGATAAAACCTCTGCCATTGTCCAAATACATCTGTACCTAACTGCATATGTATGGTCTGTACTCATGCACTAGACATGATGAAGTAGTGACTTAAATTACCTGGCTGGATGAAGTGGTGGGTGTAGTTTGGCCACAAGAGAGCAGCAGTTTTCAACAAACCGTATGATTCAACAACACCGTTCACTTGTGACGCTGCTGCATGAGTAAAATACTGCGTGACAGCTTATTTCCTGTTTGCAGATAGTGTTTATCAATGTATAAAGGTATTTGTCAAGGTTTGTTAGGAATACCAGTTCAGAGTTATTTATGTGATCAGTCAAAGCCTTTGCATAAATCAAGCTCTCCTGTACTTGTGAGGGGGAGACATGACCTCAAAGCGCATGAGGAAAGCATGAGTAATCCCAGTGATTCATGTGGCTCACCTTCACCTTTGGATTGAGACACTGCCTCATAGTAGCTGGGGCAAGATCAGTGAAGAGGCGGAAGAACAGGGAGCAGCAGTAAATCTGGAGGGATACTGCATCGTGACAAATTCTGGCTGCCCGTGAACTGCAGCCTAGCTGTTTCCTTCAATAACTCCACCTGCTGTCAGGGCCAGTTTACATGGACCTCTGTGCTGCCAGTACCCCACCCGAACACACACACACACACATGCACACATGCAGAGAGAAAGAGAGAGAGAGAGAGAGAGAGAGAGCGAGAGAGAGAGAGACAGAGAGAGAGAGAGAGAGAGAGAGAGCGAGAGAGAGAGAGAGAGAGAGAGAGAGAGAGCTGATTTGCTTATTTACAGGTGTAATGGACTAATAGGCAAAACCAGACAGGACAACTAAATCACTTTTCAAGGTTTACTGTGTTTCCCTGAAAAATAAGACTGCCAACTGAGCATTTAGCAGAGAACGCGTATTCTTTGCTGAGAGGGGGAGGGGAGCCAGGGGCAGCTTGGTTTGCTTTCTGGCATCCAGGCTGCAATGTGACTGAGAACAGTAGATTAAGGGAAGGGTCATGGCCTTGCTGATGGGATTTTTTCTGGAAACATAGCTGTGTCCTGCAGCATTGCTTTTGTTAAAAATGTCTGAATAAAATTCAGAATCACGGGTTGTGGAGGAAGGTCCTGTTTGGAAAATTTCATAACCCATTTACAAGCGCAGGTTTGTTCCAGCAGACTGTTTGATTGTAACGTTTAAACTCTGGTTGGAAGTAAAGATATTAAATAAAACAACAAAGATGTGTTTAGAAAATTCTTAATGACAGAAATTAAAATGTGTCGCCAATATAAACTGTCACTACCTTCCTCATACGTAAGATCAGGGCGTGTTTATGTCAGCTTTAATAAAAAAAACTGACGTTTTGGCTCTTTAAATGAAAATAGCACCAACTGAACCAAATCTATCGGAGCCACTGGAGCTAACGACTTTATAATATCCCCAAACTCTTAAACTTGCAACAACAATGCATTTTGTTTTAAAGTTCAAATGTAATACTTCAGTGAGACGTAAAGCTCTCGCATGCCAGTATATGTCAGCAGATCCTGTTCAAATGGAAACTGTGAGAAAGCTGACTCAGTTTATTCATGGTTGAACTACAGTTTAGGCAAAAATTTAACACCCATATCCTGTTTCCATCCATCCATACACACACAAATACCCACTTCTTGCTTTTCAGGGTCACAGGGGTCTGCCGGAGCCTATACCAGCTGTCACCGGTGTAAAGGTGGGCTACACTGAAGGCTGGCTGCCAGTCCAGCGCAGTAAAGGGAGTCCAATTTTCCCTAAATATTTATTTCTGAGCTCTCAAAATGTGGGAATCGTTCCATCTCATATGTATTCAACGATCCAGTTTTACATTTGATTGCACCCTACACTGTTGACCTTAACTGACATCATGATCTTTTTTTTAAACGTTTATGAGAATACAGTTGTGTAATTGCATATAGGTTGTTTAAAAAAAAACAAAAATCACATTACATCTCCAGCTGAAGTCCTCCTACATCCCAGACTTGCTGTATTTGATTTTATATTTGCTTTTTCCTTTTTTGCCTAAAATGAGAGACCTTGAAATATTTCAATTTGTCAAATTATTTTTGACAAATCTATAATAAAAATAATAATAATATTAACGACCTAGTATGATTTATAACTTTTTTTTTGAATGTGCACTGTACTTCAAAACTGTTTTTCTTAAAAGTACATGTTGACTTTTTTTACTTGTCAACCACTGCAATCTCACCCACATGCAACTTCTGTTCATGATAAAAACGATGAGTTGAAACAACCTGTGTTACTGTACCTGTTGGACACAACACCCCGAGTCTCTCTTCAAGACCTCCTGTGCAACACTTTGTGTGTAGAATCCTCCCAGATTCCACGCTGGAGACGGGCTTAGACCACCAGCATTCCTCCATGACCTCAAGCCTGCACACACCCTCAACATTTGTTTATATTAATTCTGTCCTTCCCTATCCCATCCTGTATTTCTAGTCTCTCTGACCTATCCAACAATGTGCAGTTAAATATAAAGGACAGTCTGCATTCTGCTTCAACTTTAGGTTTCAACTCTTTCAAAAATGCTGAGGGTTATGATATATTTCCAAAATAAGCAGGACAGGTTTTTGCTGTCACGTTGGAAGGGGCAGAGGTCTGTGGACAAAAATAGAAAGGAATGGGGGTGGTTGGTGTTAGGAGAAAAATGCCCTCAGGAATATCCAGCCTTTTTCAAAAACAATATCATATCAATATATATTGTCAACATATATTTGAAATGTAGAATATTTTTAAATGTAGAGAACTGTTCTCATGCTGTTCACTTCAATAAACACGTTGTGAATATCCCCGAAGCGACTGAGATGAAAATCTTGTTTTATGGATTTCATTTGAAAATTCATTTCAGTTTACTATCTAGTGTCAAAGCGCATACGTAGCAGGACTTTGCAGAAAAATGGTTAAACTGGATAGATATGTTTACAGAATAAGCTACATTACCGTGGCAACATGCAAAGCAGTTATTAGTATCATCTATACATTATCAGAACATCCTACATAAGCGTCTAATAGATTGTGTATAAGTTATGTATACGACTAACTTAAAAAGAATATGGTATGTAAACACCCAAAATTCAAAACAAACTGCTAGTTCTGCATTTACCAGCATTTTAGAGAAATGTTGACATGTCGGCATCAGCTGGATAAATAATCAAGGTGTGACAGGACCTTACGTGGCTCACACACAAGTACCAGAACTTTGAATCGGACTGTAAATGTTACGGGGAGCCAGCGGAGGGAAGCTAAAACAGGGGAGACGTGATCTCTCCTGTTGATTCCTGTCAGCATCTGCGCTGCTGCATTTGGGATCAGCTGGAGGCTATTCTGAGAATTACTTGGACATCCAGCTGATAACGCATTACAGTAATCTAGTCTAGAAGATACGAACGCATGACTTCGGTTTTCAGCATCATTCTGGGAGAGGATGATATTATGACAATGAAGATAAGCTCTCTTACACTCATCCTTGCTTCAGTAGTTAATAGTTTGTATTTAGCATACAGGTGACTAGGTTGGAACAATTTTGGGAGAGTTGGACCTATTGTTCACATATTATTTGCATTGTGAACTTCATGCACATAGCAGATGCCTGGGAAAAGGACACTGCTGGACTGCTTAAACTTTGCAAGGAATGAATTGTGGGTGCCATAGTAACATTGGCAGTTGCTGCACTAAATGCAGACACATAATACAAAGTAAGGCCGAGGTTTTCAATAGAGTTCAGGATAGTATTGGTTAGTTGGTTTGCTGGCTCATGAGAATTTTAAGGAAAATCAATCACTTTGTTGTTGATCCCATTTCCTGGGATGAAAAACTGTATGACCAAGGGAAACATCTTTCAGTTGCCTTTATTGGAGACATCAATTTGTATAAAAAACAGTATTTGATTCTTATTATTTTTTTGATTTGTTTATTACATCCTCTACTGCCTTAGATGAAAGAACATATGTGACCAAAGCCTCGCAATATTTTGTTATCATAGGATGTACTCTGGTCAAGGTTTCATTCTAAAGGCATTTGGAGCATGAGCTTGATTACGCAAAAAGACCTGTTATAGCTTAAAAATCCATCCATTCCTGTTCCAGTACCAGCCTATGCCCAAAGACAGTCTTAATTAATCATAATCCTTAACACGCGGCGCCGACTGGCAATCATCTGTCAAAGCCTATAAAAATGTTGCTGCTCAAAGCTGCATGAGACATCATAGAAGTCACAGTATCAACATTAACATCACCATCATGCCGAAAACATCAAAGAATGCTGCCATGGGTGTATGTATGGATGTGCATGTGGATGCAAGGCGTCAATGATCAGATACCATTTGGTCCGTGTATGTGGGGCATATAAACCAAGCGTTTTTATCAGCCAAGTTCTGAGTTGTCTACAAGACCTGATCGTGCCTCATGTTCCTAATAGAGCTCTCCGTTCCCAGAGTGCAGGTTTACTCATAGTTCCGAGAGGATCCGAATGTAGATTTGGAGGACGGTTCTTCTGCAATCAGGAACCATCACTGGAACCAATCATGGAACCAACTTCCAGTTTGAGTGAAGGAGGCTGACACCACCTCCACCTTTAAAACCAAACTTAAAACGTTCCTGTTTAGTAAAGAATATAGTTGGTCTAAACTTTAGTGTGTCAGGACCAGTAGTCACAGCTGCAGCTGCAGGACCAGACTAGAACAGCTGGTCTTCAACACAGCTTCATCTGGATCTGCTGCTGTAGACCTGCTGCAGGGGGACCCCAACATGATCCACTGACTGGTGCACATCACCCTTTTTCTCTCCTATTTTTTTCAAACCTTCCTTCAGTTCCATAGCTATTAATTAGGAGCACCATAATAATTGTAATTGTGGCCCATTGTTCTTGTAGTTTAGTGCTGGTCTGCACTCTCTTTTTTTCTTTTGTAGGTGGTTGCAGGTGGTGGCTTAGTGGTCAGCACTGTTGCCTCACAGCAAGAAGATTCCCGGTTCAATTCCCGGCCCGGTGGGTCTTTCTGTGTGGAGTTTGCATGTTCTCCCCGTGGGTTCCCTCCGGGTACTCCGGCTTCCTCCCACAGTCCAAAAAACATGCAGGGTAGGTTAATTGATCATTCTAAAATTTTCCCTAGGTGTGAGTGTGATTGGTTGTTTGTCTTCTATGTGGCCCTGGACAGACTGGCGACCTGTCCAGGTGGACCCCTGCCTTTTGCCTACTATGCGTCGGGATAGGCTCCGACAGACCCCCGTGACCCGGAAACGGATAAAGCAGGTATAGATAATGGATGGATGTTTTCAGGCCAAAGCTTCTAGAGCTGCATGCTGACCTGCAGTCCCATCCTCTGACCATCAGTGTCTGCTGTCTACACCTGTTTATGTAGTCGTCTCTGTAGTACATCAAGTAACCACGGATCAGCTATATGTACACAGAATGCTGGCTTTCGGTTCCCACTTATGATCCAGGTCCTGCTCAAGGTTTCTTACCTCTCAATGGGGAGCTTTTCCTTGCCACTGTTTAACTGTTTTTCACTGTTTTTCTCCCACTAGGGGAATTCCAGTGTTGAACTGTGATAGGGTGCCACGTGTGCAACAAATCCAGTCGTGAAATTTCCTTGCTCCTAAATATTCCACAGTCAACTGTCCGTGGCCACTGGTGTATAAAATCAAGCACCTAGGCATGCAGACTGTTTTTACAACTATTTGTATAAGAAGGGTCGCTCTCAGGAGCTCAGTGAATTCCAGCGTGGAACTGTGAGAACAAATCCAGTCGTGAAATTTCCTCGCTCATATTTATTCCGCAGTCAACTGTCAGCTCTATTCAGCTGTATTATAATAACATGGAAGTGTTTAGGAATGACAGCAACTCAGCCACAAAGTTGTAGGCCATGTAAACTGATGGAGCGGGCTCAGTGGATGCTGAGGCGCATAGTGGGAAGAGGTCACCAACCTTCTGCAGAGTCAATCTCTACAGACCTCCAAACTTCATGTGGGCTTCAGATTAGGTCAGGAACAGTTGCAGAGAGCTTCATGAATGGGTTTCCATAGCCAAGCAGAAGCATCCCATATCCAACATGACTGTGCACCAGTGAACAAAGCAGGTCCAAAGTCTGGTGTGGATAAACTTGACTGGCCTGCACAGAGTCCTGACCTCAACCTGATAGAACACCTTTGGGATGAATTAGAGCGGAGACTGAGAGCCAGACCTTCTCCTCCAACATCAGTGTGTGAAAAATTCCCTTAAACACACTCCTAAACCTTGAGGAGAGCCTTCCCACAAGAGTTGAAGCTGATATAGCTGCACAGGGTGGACCAACGTCATATCAAACCCTGGATGTCACTTAAGATCATATGCGAGTCAAGGCAGGTGAGTGAAGACTTTTGGCCACATATTATATAGATTTGCTGTTGAGGTTTGCTGGATGATATGGCCAACTGCTCTCTGCCCAGACAATCTGGAACAGACTGCACAAAGCCAGTCTCCAGTGTCAAAGGGCTGCCAAGAGGTCTGCCATGACTGTTCTTCACCATCAGGCCCACGTATGCTGGTATCCGCAACACACGCACTGTAACCTGAACGTGTGGAGGAATAAGCAAATGAGCCCCGACGCTGCATACGGCAGTTGAATTGTAGGGTCAAAATGTGGAGAAGACGCAGTGAAAGTTATGCTGATTGCGGGTGGCACCGATAGAGTAACATCTTTTAGTTGGGGGGCATCTCCCTCCCTGGAAAAATGAGCCTCGTCATCATTGGAGGGAATCTCAATGCAGAAATATGTTGAGATGAGATTCTGCAACCAGTCATAGTGGTTGTGTCTAAATCACAACGCTTGCCCCCATAAAGCAGGGTTTATCAGAGACTACTACCAGAATTTGGGAGTGGAGAGGATGAAACGGCCTGCCAACAGTCGTGACCTCAACCCTATTGAACACTTGTGCCAGAGTGAACAACCACATTGGCTGATTTGTGACAAATGCTCTTTGAAGAATGGGGTGCCATCCCATTGTGTGTGACTAGGCTGATGACCAGCATGAGGAGGAGGTGCCAGACTGTTGTGGTTCTGTGTGGTTCTCCCACACGCTACTGAGGCTCCTGATTGATACATGGATAATATTTTTCATGGGCCCAACATAGTTAGCTTTAATACTAACTTTGCAATCTGGACCTGCCAGTCCCACATGACCTTTGCTCTTTCATTCTCCACCACCCGTGGATGTGTGATTAATTTAGGACTTCCAACCTATACTCAATGCAGATGTTTCTGTACACTAAAACCACTACCAGGTTGTGTCACTCCATGTATGCCTTGCCTACCAGCATCTTGCATCTTGCTTCTATGTGCTGAATTGTCTCAAGGGCATCTTTGCACAGTTTGGAGCTGGGATCATGTCTGGTGTGATAGAACCCACTCTATCGGTCTTGTGGTCAAGGCCTGTTCTCGTCCTGTCATGATTAAGGCCTCTGTGCTGTCCTTCAGACCACCCTTTTCCAGCCACTTTCCAATGTCAGATGTTTGATCTGTCAGTGGTACATGCCATGCAAGGGCTTTTCTGTCCATGATGGTTCGTCCTCTACCTCTTCTGCACTGGATTTCTGGTGTCTGAGGCATTGACTTAGCAGCTTATCCTGAGGGGGCATCTTTTTGATGTATTTCTGGTTCTTTGTTGCTTCATCCTGGATGGTGACTTTGATGCTCACTCATGGTTGCATGATACTGAACTTGGGATGAAATTCTCTGTGCATTGTGAGAAGCTTCCTTCCTTCCCATTCAGATGCCTCTTTAGGATTTGCTTTGCTCTTTTCAGGTACTTGGCTGTGGCCAAAGTCCTTGCAGCCTTCTCATTGTTACATTTTCCTGTGGAATCCCCAGGTATTTGTAGCTGTCCTGATCATCTGATATGTTGCCCTCTGGTAGCTCCACCCTAGAGTGGATTGATTCTTATGGTATTACCCTGCCACTGAGCGAACACCTTGGATGGTTCAGTGAAGAGCATCCTATTGATTCTCCTAGCTTCAGCTTTAGATGTGTACCTTCTAAGTCAGGTGGACAAGGCTGTGAGTCTTCGTTTGGCAGTTTTCAGTGCCTCAGGTTGAGAGAGTATCAAGCATATCTAGGAGTATTGCTGCTGTGGTGTACACCACCTGATTGGCCTCGGCGATGCTGCCAGTAGGTATCGTTAGTAGCACTGCATTCACATCTTCTAGCAGACTTCAAGAAGGTCACACGCACACATGCACATGCACACACACGTGCATAGACACACACACGGACAGACAAACAGACACGATAGATAGATAGATAGATAGATAGATAGATAGATAGATAGATAGATAGATAGATAGATAGATAGATAGATAGATAGATAGATAGATAGATAGATAGATAGATAGATAGATAGATAGATAGATAGATAGATAGATAGATAGATAGATAGATAGATAGATAGATAGATAGATAGATAGATAGATAGATAGATAGATAGATAGATAGATAGATCAGGTATCTTGGTCTTGATATATGCTTGCTAATCAGAAGATATCTGAGCCTGACAGCAAGGATTTACATTACTGTATGTGTAAAGAGTCAGCAAATTGGTCTGACAGAAAGTGTCATGACCGTAGACTTAATGTATAAGCTTTGGTTGTTTTTTTTAAACAGACAGTCCAATGTATAATGATGACAGATGTGCAAAATTCATCTAGCCTGAATAACTAAAATTATGGCCAGATTAGCAGGCCTTGTGGTTTGTTTATGTAGTCCATGAGTTTGTGTGTGTGTGTGTGTGTGTGTGTGTGTGTGTGTGTGTGTGTGTGTGTGTGTGTGTGTGTGTGTGTGTGTGTGTGGAATTTTATTCTCTACTTTTCTCTACTTACAGTATGATAATCTGTGTATGGTAAATTCACTTTTCTTTGAATAGGAACTACTTATACACAGCTATATTCATCCTCAGAAAATGAACTTCGCTGAGGCCAACAGTAGTTAATGTTATCAAAAACATGTGGGACGATTGATTTACTTACCTGACAATCAGTTCCTTTAGACCTTCAAGTCAATCTTTCTTATTAATTTCCAGCATACCACGTTTTAAACTGTCTTTCGTCCTGGCATATATGTTTTTTCTTCCAAACCATCTCTCTTTTACATTAATTTCTTTCTTCTTTTACTGAAAACACACTTATCATTTTACAGATATGATTCAACCATATCAGTTTTTGATTCGGTGTGAACACCTGCCTTCATATCTTGCCTTTGAAACACAACTTGAAAAGACCCATCCAACCCTCAATTTTGGCTCAGGGCCCATGTGTGGTTTCCTCATGCCTGCTGTCGACTCCCATTACTTAATTGGAATTGCGATGCATCTGGCCTGTGTGTGTGTGTGTGTGTGTGTGTGTGTGTGTGTGTGTGTGTGTGTGTGCGTGCATGTGCGCGTGTGTGTGCGTGCATGTGTGCGTGTGTTCTCACCATACTTCTGGGGGAGATACCCCCATCATCCACCACTGCAGCGTTTCCTCCTCTCATCCAGCTCGGTGAGGTTGTTTTCCTGTTGTGGGCAAACTGTTATGTTGGCTAATAAAAACAATGAGCGACAGCAGTGAGCAGATGACGGCCAAGTACGTACAAGCAGCCAGCGTGGATGATTCAGTGCAGTTAATAAGATCCCTGTTTAATTCATGAGATCTGATCTGTCATGCTACAGTAGCTTCATCTTGAGTTTTGCCAAATGAAATTTACAGACGCTTCTGTCACTGACATTGTGTCGCTCGATCTAAATGTTAGAAAGGTATTTTGTCAGCGTTCTTACATTTATGGTTCACAGACCAACGTGTCATGAATCAATATGTGCTGTATCAAGAGAGATGAAAAGTTTTATCAATGATGGTGATTTGCTTTTCCCAGCACACCCCAGGCACAATTCATGGGAAGAAACATACGTAGACTGTCACATCGGTGGATTTTAGCTCATTAATAAACATTAATGTAGCTGAGAAACTGTAAGCAACTAAACTCAATTTCTAAGTGTCTGAAAATCACAAGAAAACAAAAGTTCTTACATAAAAGAGACATCATAACACCCTGACATCAGATTATTTGAGACAGCCTCCCCATAACAGATTTAAGGCCCTCTTAAATTTACAAGCTGTGCTAGAATTTTAAGTAGAGGACTTAAGGATCATTTTTTCTCCGTCTGCCATTCTTAAGTACACTGATGCACTTTATTTAGCCAGGTGATTTACATATGTCTTTGGTCTAATTTTGCTCGTGGTAAAAGTAATTAAAGGGCATAATTTTCATATCTGATTAAGTGTCTTTATCCTTGAATCTGAATCAAATCAAACAAAAGGATTTTATGTTCAGTTTTGGTCTGCCCAGACTACAGGACTCGCTGGTATAGAACAAAACATACTCTAGAAATGAGGCATAACCACACACGAAACACAGTTTATTATGTGCAAGCTTTTTGTGCAATGATTTCCGCATAAAAAGGAAGAAAAGAAATGAGCGAAGAACATGTATAAGGGACTGGAGCAGCACATGTGGGCTGCAGAGGCTATGTGAGAGGTGTAAAAACAGGAATTTGTAACGAAAACGTCGCTGCCTGCAGCCTCGCGGTATTGCACATTGCATGTATCTTCCCCTAGTCACAAACTTTCCCTTTTGTGATTCCCTTCCTCTTGGTGACATCACCCACTGTCTTGCTGTCTAATTGGCTGTAACTCGAACAGGGATTCCCTGAGAGCTTAAACTATTTGGCACATTTAATATGTGTTGGCCATCTGCAACCGCTTTTTAACACGTCAGCAAGCATCTTTGATGAGTCTTTCAGTTGCTCACACATGAATCTAGTTCCCACGTCCAACTGCCAACCTCCTGCCAATTTGTGAACAGCACATCAGTGAGCACGGTGACTTGCAAACTGGGCCTAAAATCATCTCATCTCAAAGTGCCTTTTTTTCATCTTCTCAGTGATCACTGTCTAGCCCATTTGTTATGAAACTGAAAGACCACCATCGTTTAGACTGAACAGACCTCAAAAAACTTCCCAGCTTCCTGTTGACTTAATGCACAGCAGAGCTTAATAATTTGCAAAACTCATAAATGAATTTAACTCAAACTAGAACAGCAATAAGATATCAAAAGTTAAAAGCGTGGAAATGCAAACCAACAACATGTATTTGAATGTAATGACAGCAACACGTGTCAAAAGAGTTGGGAAAGTGTTGCAGTGTTTATCACTGTATAACATCTTGTCTTACTTTGACAACGGTCCACATACATCTGGGAACTGAGAACCAGATGCTGGAGTTTAGGGGGAGGAATGTTGCCCAATCCGTGTCTGAGATAGGATTCAAACACCTCTGCAATCCTTCTTCATCATATCTTTCTTGTTTTATGTTGTGCCAGATATTTAGTGTTGCTAAAAGGTCTGGCTTGCAGGTAGCCAGTAGAGAAGATAGGCTCTACTACTACGACGGCGTGCTTTTGTAATGGATGTGGTATGAGCTAAATGGAAATGGACTCACTTTTGGAGCCAGTACTTAGTTGTCATTCAAGGCACCACACTTCCACAATGCCTTCGGAAAGCAGAGCCAGAGGTTGTCGCTAGGCTCATCTTTCGTGAGATGTGTTCATTTAGCCGTTTAGCGTTGGAACTGCATTTGGTCTACTTGGGGTTAAAGGTGGGCATGTTTCTCGTTCGCTTGTTGTGTTTGAATTATCTCCATGTCATCTCCTGCAAGTACTGTGGACGCTAGGAATAAGAGAAGAAGGTAATGTTCTACAAAAATGCATAGTCTTTGTTTTGAAGTTTAATGTGTGAGTGAGCTAAACTTGAGTAGTTTACTTGAAGTTAATGTGGATCTCTGACAACATCTGGTCACACAAATTCATGCAGACAACAGGCTTTAGTTTCCATTTTCTCAGTTGTTCTAAGTTAAGTGTAGACTAATCTGAGAACACTCAGTGCAGCACAGTGTTACCTGCTGGATACCTCTGCACTGCATGAGAGCCGTGACTGGCAAAGCTTCGGCCCTCCCTGCCTTAGTGGGTTTGACAATGAGATAAAATAACAGCAGGCGTTTACTGGAATCATACATTTTAATTAACCTTCTGCAGCTTGTTGTGATACTGCGAGAACATTTTCTAAAGTGGCAACTAAAAAGTTAATAAGTTTGAATGTGTCCATATGCCACATTCATAATTTAAAGAATTAATAAAATATTTTTGAATGAAATTTGAATCGTGTCTAATCTCCTTTGCAGGCAACCATGGCGATGGATTGGTGAGTGCTGGATGTTGTATAATCAACAGTTCATGTCAATGTTACTGTTATACCATCTGCTCCATCAGTGTTGGAAAGAGTCATTTGTGGGTACTCACCGGAGTACCCGGTGGGTTCCCTCCGGGTTCTCCGGCTTCCTCGACAGTCCAAAGACATGCATGCCTGGTTGATTGACAATTCTAAATTTCCCGTAGGTGTGAGTGTGAGCGTGCATGGTTTATTGTCTCTGTATGTGGCCCTGTGATGGACTGGCGACCTGTCCAGGGTGGACCCCTGCTTCTTTTCTTGTAATGAGCCTGGATAGGCTCCGGCAGACCCCGTGACCCTGCAAAGGATAAAACAGGTATAGAAAAGAATGGATGTATGAGTTTGTATGAAGGCAAGACTGCATGAGCACAACCGAGGAGCAGATCTCACCCTACCCATGAACACTGCTCCGTCAGGATTTATTGATCCTATCATTCATCTCACAGTACACCCCTGGTAATCCTTTATTTGTTCATTTATTTTAACATATAAACACGGAAAACCTTACATATTTTAATTTTTTTTTGCCATGTAATTTAATCATAAGCACACAGATGTGTGTTGATAAATTGTTTATGAACTCATATATAATTGACGATCATCAAGGCTTCATTTGATCATTTTGGCACTTCCCAACTAAGTAACTAACTAACATTGTAAAAAAAATATTTGCACTCCCACATGTTCTCTGATTATTTGGTGTAGTTTCAATTTAGCATAAATACAGCGTTCAAACAAAATGGACCGGGTTGTTGTGCCAAGTCTACCATTTCCCCTCAGTCGGCAGCTCTAATTTTAGCCATGACTTGCATTTTCACCTTTGAGGATCAAGATTTTGCCTTGAGGTTTATTGTAGTCTGTGTAGTTCTAAATATATTAGTTAAACTACTGGATAGTTGCAGCAGAGCAGAACAGTGGATATTTCTTGATATGATAATTTGAGACATGTGTCCCCTTGAGAAAAAGGATCCTTTTTCTTTTATCTACATTGATCTACATTTATCCACATGTATATTTTTATAAATTTTGAATCATTTTCAATGGCTATGCTTTAGATTCTCCAAAAGTGACATTACAGCCCAAACTAAAAAGGGAAAAACACATTTATAAACCCAAAATAGTCCCAAACAGTCCCAGATGCAGCAGAACACCTGATTTTATTATTTTATTCATTTATTTACTTCAGGGGATAGAGGACGGTGGAAACAGACATTGCCATGGAGAATTTTGTGACAGAAGCTTTCAGTTTGCCTGTCTATCAATTTGTAAGATGTGAGACATGAGTGATATAAATACACTGCCTAGATCCTCTTGTTTTCATCCTCTGCTCACTGGCCACCTTCCATGGTCACTCACGGAGGTAGGAAGTTTGCCTGACTGTTTCACCTTTCTGACGAGGACCTCCAAAAAGATAAAGATTTTCCCAATTGTCCAAATGACCGAATACTATAAATGGATGAGAAAAACCATTCTTGTAAAGACTAGAAACAAACAACTGGCATAATTCCAACAGGGTGATGTCAACAAATGATTGTTATAATCCATTATCTATACCCGCTTTATCCGTTTCCGGGTCACGGGGGTCCGTCGGAGCCTATCCCGACGCATAGCAGGCGTACACCCTGGACAGGTCGCCAGTCTATCCAGGGCCACATAGAAAGACAAACAACCAATCACACTCACATTCACACCTAGGGAGAATTTTTAGGATGATCAATTAACCAACCCTGCATGTTTTTGGACTGTGGGAGGAAGCCGGACTACCCGGAGGGAACCCACACAAGCACAGGGAGAACATGCAAACTCCATGCAGCTGCAGAATGTGAGGACAAGGAACAGAAACCGAACAGATTGTTCAGAAAAGTAAAGAGAGAGAGAGATGTATACACACACTCAGATAGGATGATGATGCACAAAACCCAGAAAGTAAGTGTAACAGAGTTCCAACTCTTGGGCGGGAAGTCCGGAGGTGGGAAGGAAAGGCATGACAGCCCAGAAGAGACTGTTTCAGACGGCAAAACCAGGCCAACTTATATGGGTACTCCGTAGGGCAGGAGGGGGACCAATGGAGTGAGCACCCACCTCAGTTCAAGGCATAAGTCAGGGGGGTCAGGATGGAGGACACACTGGGTTACTGAGGGTTTTGATGAGTATGAAAATTAGGAAATTTAATATACTGACTCTGAAATTGTTTTTGAACATGTTTGACAGCACCCTCCATGATCATCAATAAAACACAACCTGAAGTAATGTATTTTAGAAAAGTGGTGTTCCAACTCTCCAGCAGAGTTTCAATAACTTCTAAAATTGTGTTAATTTAGACTTTTCTTTAATAATTCACTTAGTTCTACACTGCAGACTCTGTGCAGGCACAAGAGAATTATTAATTGATGGAGTGATGTGACATCTTTGAATATTTTAAACATCTGCAATGAGGGCAGTATGGTAGTGGAGAATTAACATTTCAGATTTCACTGAGGCCTTTATGCATGGACTTAACAGGCTTTCTGGAGAACCTACCTACCTTTCCTCTCAGGGTCCAAATATCTACATCACTGAATTGGCTTTACAGTTTAGGTCCAATGTATAAAACCTTTTATGAAATCGCACAAAATTGTTAACATGGAACATGGTCATGAAAATGACCCTAACCAAAACTTTTAAGTTTATTTGGTTGCAAAAGAATAAAATCAAATATATATAATGGTTCCTAAGTTAGCACCTGGCTCTTGAGGGATTTTAGTTCACTCTTCCATAGCAAACTGTTCCAGTTCATCCAGATGTTATGGTTTCCAATTTCCTCAAGTTACCTCCCCAGATTGTTAATAGGTTTGTGCTCTTGGCTCTTGAGAGGGCCATTCAAGGAAATTGATTTTAGTATTCCTCAAAAGGTTTTGATGTAAATCTTGGGTCATATTTTCCTCGGAAAGACCCAGCTGCAACTCAGACCTGGACTGGTAGCAGATTTCATTATATAAAGCCTTAGAATAACAATATAATCTTGTTTTTTTTCAGGATCCCATGAATCTAACCAGGTTTCCCTGTGCCTGAAGCATTAAAACAGTCCAATGGCATTTATTTTTGCACCTCCAAATTGAACCTGTGTTTTCTGGACTGAGGGTGATGGACTGATGGTCATAACAGTCTTCTGTAAAACATCAAGTCTAATCAAAGCCAGAGACCAATAGAAAACTGTCAAAATGTAAAGTTAGATAGAAACATTTAACAACCTGGAATGTTTTACAGTGCAGATTCCAGTGCAACACATCTCCAGGACAGTTCATCTGGCTATATATCTGTGAGTGTGTGAGTATAGGTTGGCTCCTCCTGCTGAATTACAAAAGTCACTGGTCTTCCCACCACTTTTTGCCTGATCAAGCTGCCCTCTTCCCTGCTACAATTGCCTGAGCTTCGTTTTTTAAATGATTTGTCTTTCCTAATACTAAACTTCACTCTGTAGTTCCAGGTTGTCCGAGCATTGTCAGCTCTGCCCATCTCTTGGCCTGCCCTTGTGGATCTGATTCTGCAGTTTTGCAAATAATGTTTGTGTATGAAACTGAACTGCATTCTGGGTGAGTGTATGTTTTGGGCTTCAGCTAAAACCTCACAAATTCTAACAGAGTGATGAAGCCAACACATGGATCCCGCAGACTCAGATCGAGTCCAACAGGCTCTCACTAACCAGGGCACAGCATGAGCCATCCTTCCATCACTTCTAGATACCAAACAAACCACTTCTCATCGGTTAATTCAGATAGGAGGATTAGTCCAGACACTTTCCAGTAAGTTGACCACATCTCTCTCCTGGGTTAGGTCTTCTCAAGCCTGCCCTGCAGCAGAAGCTCTGATGCCTCATGAGTCTCATGTGCCTCCTCCTGAGCCATTCTGTGGTGACTGGGATTCAAACTGTGGATTCGGTGTTCTCTCAACAATCATTAACTTAAACTTTTTTATGTGATCAGGCATAGTTACAAGTTGTATCAAAGCTTTTCGCAGCAGAAATCCTTTTCCTCTCTGTTTTATCACACATGTCATGGTGAATTCAAGGTTTGTGACTTGTCTGGTTGGAAAATATATGTGTCCAAGAACTTTTCAGACCACTAGTTTTCCATTAAAGCCATGCTTACACAAGCCGTTGTCCATGAGAGTTAATGTTCCCTGCAGATACAGAGAAGGCCTTCATCACACTCCTAGCTGGTAAGATGGCTCTCCAAGACTCGGTTAAACATCACCATTTTTTTTATCACCCAGGTTTCTTGCTTAGAATGAATTCCTGATTTTACAATGTTTAGATTCTTCATGAGCCAGACTGCTGAGATTCCAGCAGGTGGAGTCCATGGGGGCTATTTGGAAAGGACAGAAAATCCAAAAACAGAGTAAAACCCAACAAAGAGTGATCTTTTACCACCAGCAAACTAAGCTGCTCTGCCATTTTCTCACACGCTGAAGAGCTGATCTTTGCCAGGTGTTCAATGCACACTGTTCTCACTCCACGGTGAGAAAACGTGCCACCATGAGCCAGCGACATGAGTGCAAAAGCTCACAGAAAAAAATAGCAGTGGGCAAACACATCGCAGCAATAAGAAGTAAACAAGTGAACGAGGACCGATAATGCACCAACGTGTGAACCACAAGGAAAAATGAAACCGGTGAAACAACAGAGCGGAGCTAAGTTTTTCTGCCCAGAGGAGGACCGCTCTGGAAGTGATCAACACGAGCCTTGTCCTCAAAATGGGCACAGCTGATCCAGGCTTAGATAAACAGGGTACAGTTGTAACATTACACTCCTCAGGCGGTTACACTCCTCGGTCATTCTTCCTTCAGTGGGCTGCAGCAGATAAGAGTCTGCCAAGTGAATCACCGCAGACTTCAGCTTTGGTGGAACAAAAAGGTGGTTAGGTGGGCAGCTGGCCTGAAGAGGGAGGTCATCAGTGTTCTCCCCGTCCTGCTGTCTTTCGTCTTAGTATCATATATTTGCTGGAAAAACACAACATCATGCATGCATAGATCACACATAAGAAACATCAGGTCCTTTGTATGTCACTCTGCAAATTAAGATTTCAAAAGCACATAACTATATATTCATATACCATTGCTTATCTCCATTTTGATAATATCACAATAAGTCTGAATAGAGGTCTGAATTCAAATAACGGTGCTGCGAGTTAGCCAATCCCAGGTACGGAGCTGAAAGACTTTTGACTTAAGTCTCTGTGTGACCAGAGAAGCCATAGTAATGGCCAGTCGAGACAGTGGCTGATGCAGTTAGGCTGAAGATGACAGCACTAAGATTATTATCAAATAAAATGGATTAGCTTTGAAGAGTCATGAGCAAAGCAGCAGGAATACTGAGAATGCAGTGCTATGTGTTTCAATAGAGCATGAGCGCAGCTGCATATTAAAGACTGAAAAGATGCACTGCATGTGATTCACACAATACCAGCAGACAGAAACTGCAGACAGCGCTGCAAGTGTAAACCAGCAGTGGTTCCAGTTGTTGTGTGGATTACACAACAGATATAATCCTGGACGTGCTACTCTCAGGGCGTATCTATGTCCTCTGTGTGTGGACCTGCTTGCTGTGATTCTCTGTCCATGCTGGCCCTAGTTATCTCTGCATGAGAACTCATCAGCTCAGTTGTTGCCATTCATTAGGTACACCTTGCTGGTACCGGGTACCCTTTTGCCCTTCAAAGCTGCTTAAACTGATCATGGAGTGGTAATTTGAGTTACTGTTGCCTTTCTATATTCATCAGCAGTTCATCAGCAGTTTCTGAAATACTCACACCAGCCCGTCTGACAGCAAAACCTTCAGATACTTTCATCTGGTCCTCTGGAAATATCCACCGGACCAGGAGGACGATACTTCCTGCTTCCTTACAGTGCAGACATTTCCTCTGATTGCTTTGCCACCAGAGTGGCCAAAGGTACGCCACCAAGCCCCACCCCCTCTAGAGCAGCCAAAGTTACGGTTTTTATCTACTTTCTTTCTTTCTTTCTTTCTTTCTTTCTTTCTTTCTTTCTTTCTTTCTTTCTTTCTTTCTTTCTTTCTTTCTTTCTTTCTTTCTTTCTTTCTTTCTTTCTTTCTTTCTTTCTTTCTTTCTTTCTTTCTTTCTTTCTTTCTTTCTTTTTATTTGTTTTATTTTCTATGGGATTATGTTTTAATGCCTCTGTAAAGTACTTTGAATCACCTTGTTGGTGAATTGTGGTCTACAAATAAACCTGCCTTGCCTTCCACATGGGAGAAGAAGTGGAGGTGATGGAGGAGTACAAATACCTCAGTGTTCAACTGGAAAACAAACTGGACTGGAGATGCAACACTGATGCTGTTTATAAGAAAGAACAGAGCACAGGATATCGTTCAGACCCCTACAGGATATCGTTCAGACCACTACAGGAGATCCTTCAGACCACTACAGGAGATCCTTCGGACCCCTACAGGAGATCCTTTAGACCACTACAGGATATCCTTCAGACCCCTACAGGAGATCCTTGAGACCGCTACAGGAGATCCTTCAGACCCCTACAGGAGATCCTTCAGACCGCTACAGAAGATCTTTCAGACCCCTACAGGAGATCCTATAGACCGCTACAGGAGATCCTTCAGACCGCTACAGGAGATCTTTCAGACCCCTACAGGAGATCCTTCAGACCCCTACAGGAGATCCTTCAGACCGCTACAGGAGATCTTTCAGACCCCTACAGGAGACCCTTTAGACCGCTACAGGAGATCGTTCAGACCCCTACAGGAGATCCTTCAGACCGCTACAGGAGATCTTTCAGACCCCTACAGGAGATCCTTTAGACCGCTACAGGGGATCCTTCAGACCGCTACAGGAGATCCTTCAGACCGCTACAGGAGATCTTTCAGACCCCTACAGGATATCGTTCAGACCCCTACAGGAGATCCTTCAGATAAATTGAGAAGATCCTTTCTTGAAGTTTAACCTTTTTTTTTTTAACTCAGGGCATATCAACTCCAGTCCCAGAGGGTTACCATCCAGGATGTTTAGAAGTTTCCCTGCTTTAACACACTCTGATACAAACGACTTGAGCGGAACTTGATAACAAGCTGATAATGGTCTATTAGTTAGAATCAGGTGGCCTGATGCGAGGAGACTTCTAAGATGTGAATGACAGCAGCCAGCATGGTGGCTTAGTAGTTAGCATTCACAGAAAGAAGTTTCCTTTTTCGATTTCTGTCTTTCTGTGTGGAGTTTGCATGTTCTCCCCGTGCTCGTGTGGGTTCCCTCCGGGTACTCCGGCTTCCTCCCACAGTCCAAAAACATGCAGGGTAGGTTGATTGTGTATTCTAAATTGCTCGCAGGTGTGCTTGTGCATGGTTGTTTGTGTCTGTATGTGGCCCTGTGATAGACAGGTGCCCTGTCCAGGGAGTACCCCTGCCTCTCGCCCAAACTGAGGCGATGATGAAAAGCGTCTTGAACATGCAATTACAATGCCAAAAGTATTCGCTCACCCATCCAAATAATCAAAGTGATCAGGTGTTCCAGTCACTTCCATGGCCACAGGTGTATAAAATCAAGCACCCAGACATGCAGACTGTTTTTACAACTATTTGTATAAGAAGGGTCGCTCTCAGGAGCTCAGTGAATTCCAGCGTGGAACTGTGTGAACAAATCCAGGCGTGAGAATTTCCTCACTCCTATTTATTCCACAGTCAACAGTCAGCTCTATTCAGCTGTATTATAAGAACATGGGAGTGTTTAGGAATGACAGCAACTCAGCCACAAAGTTGTAGGCCACATAAACTGATGGAGCGGGGTCAGTGGATGCTGAGGCGAATGAGTTCATGAATGAGTTTCCATGGCTGAGCAGATGCATCCAAGACATACATCACCAAGTGCAATGGAAAGTGTCAGATGCAGTGGTGTGAAGCAGCCGCCACTGGACTCTAGAGCAATAGAGATAAGTACTCTGGAGTGACAAATCACTTTTCTCCATCTGATGGACCAGTCTGGGTTTGGCGGTTGCCAGGACAATGGTACTTGTCTGACTGCATTGTGCCAAGTGTGAAGTTTGGTGGAGGAGGGATTATGGTGTGGGGTTGTTGTTCAGGAGCTGGACTTGGCCCCGCAGTTCCAGTGAAAGGAACTCTGAATGCTTCAGCAGACCAAGAACTTTTGGACAATTCCAGCTCCCAACTTTGTGGGAACAGTTTGGAGTTGGCCCCTTCCTCTTCCAACGTGCACCAGTACACAAAGCAGGTCCATGAAGACCTGGATGACAGAGTCTGGTGTGGATGAACTTGACTGGCCTGCACAGAGTCCTGACCTCAACCTGACAGAACACATTTGGGATAAATTAGAGCAGAGACTGAGAGCCAGGCCTTCTCGTCCAACATCAGTGTGACCTCACAAATGCGCTTCTGGAAGAATGGTAAAACATTCCCATAAACACACTTTTAAACCTTGTGGACAGTCTTCCCAGAAGAGTATAGGCTGTTATAGCTGCAACAGGTTGATGAACATCATATTGAACCCCATGGATTAGGAATGGGATGTTGCTTAAGTTCATATGTGAGTCAAGGCAGGTGAGCAAATACAATTAGGCCCTATAGAGTATTTTCTATTGCACAGTAATTTACTATTGCTTATGGAAAACCTGTATAAGACCTTATTTCCTTATGTTATTGGAAGGAAATGTGCCTTGCAGTTATAGAAGAACAAGCACAAAAGAACTATGAAGTTGGGAATCTATAGCAATTGGTAATTGTGATGACTCTGAGTATTGGGATCATCTTGATGGAGTGCCCCCAACTTGTAATATAGATAGATCACAAGAACATTTCCCACCATTGTTCCACATCCAGTTTTAAGTCTCATCAGGTCTGGTGGGACATGTTTCTATACCATCGATACATGTATCCATTACTAGGAACAGCCCTGCAAGATTTGCCTTTAGGAACCTCTGTGGAGCAGGAAGTGCTCCTGCAGTAGCTGCGGGTGGTGGGGGTCTCTGCTGATCGGGTGTTCCAAATTATGTTCAGACCTCTCACTTGAACATAAATCTTATGAACACAACTCATTTGATCAATTTGGACCAAAGACATTTTGCTACAAGTATATTGATAAAGATGGTAATTACAGCCAGGTGAAAGGGCTGAAGAGGGGATCTGCCCTTTTACAGGTTCCCATCCTGTGGGTTTACTCAGAACCCCTGCTAATAGAAGTGCCTACTCATCCACTGGCGAAAGTTCCAGAAATGTTCAATTACAGGCCAATTTGCCCTGCCTGTTGAGGGGTTATCTAGTGAGGTCATTGTATCTTCTGTCTGTGTGGCTGGAGCAACGAGGTGGGAAACTGAAAGAGTGGTTTAGGAGCTTCGGGATTTTAAACTGAATTGCAGAAACTGGCACCCGCGTATATGGATCCTTTAGATATTGATCAGATCGTCAATCACTGTACACAAACAACCCTTTGCCACTGACAGTTGCTGCTATCTGTCAGTTTGAACTTTTGAATAATCAAAGCAACTACTCAGAAATGCTTCCTCTGGTTGCTTTGTGGTGAACCTTTCGAACATAACATTTTCTTAACCCATTTACTAGGTCGATTTAAATAGTGAATAATTTTCGTAAAATATTCAAAGTGACACACAAATTACTTTCTGGAAAATCGAGAAACAACTCTGATTTGCCTGCAGTCTATATATACTCGAAGTACCTGACCTGATGGCACTCATGTCTGCTTAGGGCAGCAGTAATAGGAGCTACAGTAGGCGTAATAGTTGCAGGGTCTCTTGACAGAATCACATCTTTGTCCTTTTTTTCCCTTTTCCTCATCCAGTTCATGCTTTTAGTATGTAAGAAAGTAGATATTTGTATGCATAGAAAACAATGCAGTGATTAACCAGCATAATACAATGTAAATTTGTTTTCAGTCTTTTAAAAACAAATTGTGCATCTTATTTTTATTGTACTGTATAAATAAAAGGTACTGCCATGCCTTGTTTGTAGGACAGGATTAACTTGGGATGACTGCAATGCATGAGGTCCATTGGGATGTCATTAGATTTTACCATCTGGTTGGCTGATCCATGGATAAATGTATGTTAAGCAATACACCCACCATGCAGGAGCTTTGACAAAGAATAACCCATCCTTCAGCAGAATGTATAAAATGAGAAGAAAAGAATAATTTAAGGTGTCCAAAAAGGGTTACACACTACTGTCATATACAAGTAAAAGCTACAGTAAATCAGACATTATGACTTAAGAAAAACAAATAGTTTCTTGATGAATCTGACTTGACATCCTCCATAATCCACTTAAACTGACACAGAGATACCAGCTCTCCTAGTTGTCTGTAATTTCCCCTTAAGCAAAGTAAGCAGAGAACATGAAAGCCCTTTGGTCTAATTCCGTTTTTTTCTGGACATGAAAAACAAAAACACTCCCATAATCATATATTATTGCCCACCTGGTTCTCCAGATGTACAGCAGCAAAGAAAGCATCCCCAGTTTTACATAGAAAATAACTGAATTAGTCAACATATCTAAGTTACAGTGATTGTTAAAATGTATGCAATGGTTTTGGAATAAAACAAAAAGTTGGCATTAGGCAGCTGTTTGACTGGTCCAAAGAGATCTCAATGCAAATTAAAGAGGTCATTATTAGGTTGGGGGGGGGGGGTAGTTAGAAAGCCCTTGTGAGTTCAACACCATAGAAAGGTCTAGACCATCGAAGACAACTTACGTGGGTGAGTGCAGAATCCTTTTTTGGTAAAGAAAAACACCTTCTGAGGGCACTTTTCAGATACTAAAAACAAAGCTGGAGGCAGAGATGCATACAAACAAGCGACACCTGAAGGTGGCAGCAGTAAAGGTCTGGCAAAGCATCTCCAAGAAGGAAACTCAGAACCTGCTGATACCTATGGTTCCAGACTTTAGGCAGTAACTGACTGAAAAGGAACTTTATCCAGGTATTAACAAGTACGATTATGTTTAAAATGATGTGACTCTGAAAACAGAGGGACATTGTTTAAAATGGCTGTAAATCCTAAATGGTAAATGCAATGCTTTACTGAAACCTTTTCAATTTAAAATGAAAGTATGCACATTATTTACAGTTTATGTCATCAATCCATCAATTTTCTTCCACTTATCCCAGGTCTGGTAGCAAGCCCAGACCCTAAGCCCTAAGCCCTAAGCCCAGACTTCCCTCTCCCTGGCCACTTTGTACGGCAGGGGGTATCCCAAGGTGTTCACAGGCCAGCCAAGAAACAAAGTCCCTTCAGCGTGTCCTGGGTCTTCACCAGGGTCTCCTCCCAGTGGGACATGCCCAAAGGACCTCACAAGCGAGGTGTCTAGGAGGCATCCTACCCAGATGCCTAAGCCAAGTCATCTGGCTCCTCTCGATGCAGAGGAGCATCAGCTGTACTATGAGCCCCTCCTGGGTGACCCAGCTTATCACCCTATCGCTAAGGGAGAACCTGGACACCCTGTGAGGAAGCTCATTCTCACCGCTTGTATCCACAATCTTGTTTTTTCTTTCACTACCCACAGCTTGTAACCATAGATGAGGGTACGAACATAGACCGACTGGTGTATTGAGAGTTTCGCCTTTCGGCTTAGCTGCTCCTCACCTCGACAGATGGTTGCAGAGCACACATAACTGCAGACGGTGCAATGATCTGCCCGTGGATTTCCCGCTCCATTCTTCCCTCACTCGTGAATAATCGAGATCATTGAGATAATTGAACTCCTCCACTTGGGGTGATACCTGATTCCCAACCCACAGAAGGCACTCCACCCTTTTCCGATTGAGGACCATGGTTTTTCAAATTTAGTGATGATGATTCTCACCTCAGCTGTTTCGCACTCGGCTCCAAACCACTCCAGAGAGAGTTGAAGATCATGCCCTGGTGAAGCCATGAGAACCACATCATCTGAATAAAGCAGATACCTAATTCTAAGGCCACCAAACCAGTCCCCTTCTGCTCCTGCGCCTACAAATTCGGTCCATGAAAGTAATGAAGAGAATCGGTGACAAAGGGCAGCCTTTGCAGAGTCCAACCCCCACAAGACACGAGTCTGACTGACCATGCTCTGATGTCATCTTGATAGTTTTATTTCAAATTCATTGTGGCAGTGTTTAAAGGCAAAGGCGATTTGTATAGCACATGTGGGCAATAAAGCAATTCAAAGTACTTTAAATAATGAAAACATGAAAAGTAAAGAGGAAGAAAAAATGTGTGAGTGCAAAGGATTGGAATATTTTAACAGGAAAAGGAAGAAGTGTGTAGGGCAGGACCTTTTCCTACAGGTAGATTTGTAGTTTAAAGGCATTTTTGTGCATTTTACTTTACATTTTAAATCACTTAGAGTCTTACTAAAAGGTTGCTTAACGAATTATGGGATTTTCTTTTCCCAAATGTTGTAGTATGACAGTTACATGTTTAAGCTTTCAAAATAAAAAATAAGAATTAAAGTAATTAGAACAGCTACATATTGTTTTATGTTGAGACGTAGCAGATCATTTCAGTGTTTTCTTTCCTGTTCTTTCTTTCTTTCTTTCTTTCTTTCTTTCTTTCTTTCTTTCTTTCTTTCTTTCTTTCTTTCTTTCTTTCTTTCTTTCTTTCTTTCTTTCTTTCTTTCTTTCTTTCTTTCTTTCTTTCTTTCTTTGTTTGTTTGTTTGTTTATTTATTTATTTATTTATTTAGTTAGTTAGTTAGTTAGTTAGTTAGTTAGTTAGTTAGTTAGTTAGTTAGTTAGTTAGTTAGTTGAGGTCTGTTTTACCCATTTTTGCCAAACACGTGGAAACTGATTTAACGTGCAAGTATTTGCATTCATCAGGAATTAACTGCATTCTAATGAATTGCTTTTATTCATGGTGTTCTCAGGGTTTCATTTGCATGTGTGATGTTTTCTCTATTTGTCAGAGGGGTGCCAAGCTCAATCTTTACTTACTGCAGTTTTTTTTAAATGAAAGTTAAAGTGGCTATGACGTCATGCTTTCATGTACATATTAATGTCAAATGTGTTTAGATTTTCACTATTTTTTGTAACAGCTTCTACAATAGCTTATGTAGTTTGACAACTTTACCCCACAACTTGTAATTGTTCATTGGCAGTTAACATTAACAGATTACAAACACAATCAAAAATGTGAACTTCTCTGACTTCTGTCCCACATGACACAAGACTTCCAGGTGATGGCACCTCAGCTGAGCTGCTTCTGTCGCCCCGCTCTCACGACAGCCGCGGCAGCGCGGCCTCTCCCGCCGCGTCAACGATAAATTCTTGTCCTGTGGGTGATGCTTTCGGTAACTATGGAAACCTATTGAAATGGGTTCTGCCCCCCGTTTCTCTGTCTCTGTCTCTCTCTCTCTCGCGCGCTCTCTCTCTCTCT
>CM026213.1:25358652-25565733 GCA_014839995.1 Xenentodon cancila | reverse complement strand
GAGAAAGTTTCTATTAAGTTTGGAGTTATGTTGTGTTTGCGTTACGTGAATTAAACATAGCTCCCGCGGTTTCGTAGCCCTCTCAGTGAAGTATTTCGCCGGGTTTCGGAGCAGCGATGGTGGCAGAGATGTAGTGATGCGAGATAACGGTTTTTCCTGCGGCTGAATAAAAGCAGGCTGACCGCGGGAGGAGCCAGGCAGTCAAGCGGGCCAGCGCGCCCCCCTCACCGTCCTCTTTCTTCTCCTCCACTGCTGTTTAGCCCGTTTTTCTTTTCCAAAGCTGGACCAGTAGACGGAAAAATCATCTCCATGTTTATTTACAGTTTTCACTGCCTCTCACCTGCTCGAGGATCTCACGTGAACCGTGTTTTCTGTCTTGCGGCGGGACGTCAGTAAGAACATTGCAGTTCAGTCAGTTACTACAGATGAGCCTATCTCCTCTCGGTAGAAACAAGTTTTTAACCATTCTGGAAGTCAAAAATAAATGCTCGGTTAACTTGAATGTTTCACTGAAAAATAGATAAAACACTTGTTGATGCGGTAGGTATTGATTAAGAACTATTAATAAACAATGATCAATTCGCCTGTATTAATCATTTTCTCATGGTTAATGTATATTTTATTGACATACATATAGTTTAACTATTCCTGGACTTTTAGTTAAAATAAAAGCGAACTTTATTAGCCTTTAACTTTATTTTTTGAAACCAGACAAACACGTCTCCAGTGTTACCAATGTGTCTCTTTGTGCCCGGTCAACTTCACACAAAATGTCTCTTAAATGTCTCGCCATGAATCAGAGTGCGAGAGGGCAAAGGAGCAGATCAAAGGGAAGTGCAGACGTAGAAACCTTTTCTGTGATCTTTCACCGTGCAGAAAGGCTTAATCTCTCTCTGAGTTAGGAATGGCAGTGGAGCTGGTTAGAAATACTGCATGTGCTCTTACTGTGTTTTCCTGTAACGATGCACAATTGATGCAGAATTACATTTTCATGGGGCAGTGAGCTGGTAAAGATTTAGGAATTTATTTGTCTTTTGCTGACAAGGCTTAGCCACGATTGTCTGGCATCCAACTAGCATGCCACTGTGTTAGGAAGCAGGACCGATGTGGCCGGACTTGAGCCGGCCTCAAGCTGCATCATGAATAACTAATTGGTCTGGATAGGCAATGGCTTTAATTAGAATGCTCTTTGCATTTTGAAAAAGCTCTGCTCCAAATTTAGTATCTGGTGTTCCACAAAAGGGATAAGTAATTCAGGGAGGGACGCGCGTGTCTTTACCCTCCCAATTCAGTTTCATTTTCTCTGTCTGTCAGATGAACTTGTTATTTCAGTTCATGGCATATAGGGTGGTCATCCCCGTAATGGTCACACAGTCCTAGACCTTCCAAGTGCAGCCTAAACCCGCCATTATCATACGCCCTGGAAATGTGAGCCCATCCGTCCGCCACATCTCGTCAGACCAAAAGATAAGGTCTTTTGTGTACGGGGATGAATCAGACTTTGCGATCTTATCTAATGCAATGCCTTGACAGCTTTTATCTTTTGGCTTCATCTGAGCCATTTCACAAAGAATATTCCAAAGAGTGATATATGCTGGTTGAAGACATCTGCCAGAACCTCCCTGCCAACAGAACAGCCAAGGTATGTGGAAGCTGGAAGACGTTCAAAGCAGATTAGTCCTGAGAAGACATAAACTCTGAGATTGGTGCCTTTTCTTTTATATTAAAAACACCTGTAGACAGCAATTAAACCCAAACATTATTGCTGAATGTTTTTTCTTTTTTCAGAAACAGGAAAAAAAACCCGATAATTTTACCAAAACAAAAGCTGCATTGTTACCTTCTGAACAAGCTATATCACATCAAATCTTTTTCAGGCTCACTTTATAGCCTGTCACTTTCCAGAAATAAAAATTATTTACCTACCTTGATAAATCTGAACAAGTCGACATCGTCTTTGTTTTCACTCATGGCTGTCAGGCTGATCTAATTCAAGCCCTCTCTTTATCTGAATGGATAAGATAAGCATGAAAGCTGTGCACTAGACTGCTGTTGTGCCGGCTCTGCTGATAAGTCAGTGTATCACTAACCCCCCCGCCCCCGTCCCCGTCCCCGCTCAGACGTTTGTGCTTGAAGCGTCCTCGGTGTCTGCGTTCAGTGACTTTGAATGGGATGATGTCAAGCATTGCCAAACAGAATTGTGTCACTTTGGCATCGTTGCTTAAGTCAAAAGTTGGGGGAATGTAACTTTTCAAGCTCTAGCACAAGCCTCAGAGCGTCATATTGTGGCTACGCAGCTAGTGGCAGCAAATGAAACCGTAGATGGGGTTGGGGCCGTTCAAGGCACGTGGCTTATTTGTGTACATCGGAGGAAGAAATTTGATTGGTTGTTTGAGGTACGACAAAGGAAGAAGAAACCTGTCGGTTATTTTTGTAACGCTGATGTGGGAGCTACAGCGAGAGAGAACCGACCGCACCGACTCCACCAACCCCACCGACTCCACCGACTGCACCGACTCCACCGACTCCACCGACCCCACCGACTGCACCGACCCCACCGACTGCACCGACTCCACCGACTCCACCGACTCCACCGACCCCACCGACTCCACCGACTCCACCGACCCCACCGACTCCACCGACCCCACCGACTCCACCGACTCCACCGACTCCACCGACCCCACCGACTCCACCGACTCCACCGACCCCACCGACTCCACCGACTCCACCGACTCCACCGACTGCACCGACTCCACCGACTCCACCGACCGCACCGACTCTACCGACCCCACCGACTCCACCGACCCCACCGACCCCACCGACTCCACCGACTCCACCGACCCCACCGACTCCACCGACTCCACCGACCCCACCGACCGCACCGACTCCACCGACCCCACCGACTCCACCGACCCCACCGACTCCACCGACTGCACCGACTCCACCGACTGCACCGACCCCACCGACTGCACCGACTGCATCGACTCCACCGACCCCACCGACCCCACCGACTCCACCGACCCCACCGACTGCACCGACTCCACCGACTCCACCGACCCCACCGACTCCACCGACTGCACCGACTCCACCGACTGCATCGACCCCACCGACCCCACCGACCCCACTGACCGCACCGACTCCACCGACCCCACCGACCGCACCGACCCCACCGACCCCACCGACCGCACCGACTCCACCGACTGCACCGACCCCACCGACTCCACCGACCCCATCGACTCCACCGACCCCACCGACTGCACCGACTCCACCGACCGCACCGACTCCACCGACCGCACCGACTCCACCGACCGCACCGACTCCACCGACCGCACCGACTCCACCGACTGCATCGACTCCACCGACCGCACCGACCCCCTTTTATTATCCAGGTCCTGCTCAAGGTTTTTTCCCTCTTAATGGGGAGTTTTTTCCTGCCTCGGTTTATGTATTACTTGCTCGGGGGTCATGTTCTGGTCTCTGGAAAACGCCTAGAGACAACTTATGTTGTAATAGACACTATATAAATAAAATTGAATTGAATTGAAGAGTTGTGATGGGTCAACACGATGCCCCCAAGCGTTTTGGCGGTAAATTGCTTTACAATACTTCCAGGTCAACCCTGAGCTTCAAAAGACGACAGCATCAAGTTGACAGCGTTCCTGTTTGGTCGAGTTGACGCAGAAGCATGAACCGGGCTTTACGGTTCAGTATTTGTTACTAACAGTTCAAGAGTTCCTCTCCTACCTGAGTGACATTTGAAGTCAAAGTCAAAGTCACGTTTATCGTCAATTCTGCCACATGTGAGGTTCATACAGAGAATCGAAATTACGTTACTCTCAAACCCTCGGTGCTACACAATAATAATAATAAAATAAATTATTCTAAACACAAAGTGCAAATCTAAAAAGAACGACCGATGCATTCTGTTTGTGCTTATTGACTATCTAAGATCTTGTACAAAGTTAATGGCTGAATTGTCATCTAATTTCTAAGCACAGCAGTTGATAATATGTTGGGAAGTTTAGGGCATCTGTGGGATAAAGTCAGCGCGCCACATTGCCCTTACTATGGAATGACTTGAAACAGCTGAGCTGGAGTGGGTGGCGGTGTTTTGAGCAGTGTTGCAGGCGTAACCAGAAATATCTACCTCCCTCCCAAATCTGACTGTGCATGTTAGCAAATGCAGCATTCCAGAGAGAAAACACATGGCGGCAGAAACCTTCGAACTGCGAGCGCTGACAAACAATCATAACCACCTGTTTTCTTACAACATAAAAGAGAGCCCTCCTGATGAGTTGGCTGAGGTCACGGTGGAGGGCGGAGGGTGGAGGGCGGAGGGTGGAGGGCGGAGGGTGGAGGGCGGAGGGTGGAGGGAGGAGGGCGGGTGTTGTGATTCCTTAAAGCTGACTAGTGTTGGCAGTTTCAGGCGTTCAGAAAATGGGTGTGTTGGTTTACCTTCTGGGGCTGAGATCCGTTTTAGCACGACACACACAAGAATCCGCAATCCTCACGTTTGGTACCGCAAAGGTTTAAATTCAAATACTGACTCAAATACTGACGGACATGGCCATAGTATGTCTATAAGATGAGCGTGTGAAAGAGCCACATGTGCTAAAGTCAAACCAGCCCTGAAGAAACACATACTGGAGCAAAAGTCCAAATGAAAATATAGAATTACAGAGGTGTGGAAAAAGAGTGCTTCTTCTGAAGTTTCAGAGTAATGAGAAAAGGAAACCAGTTGTTTGTTTCGCGAGGCTGGGCCTCCCTCATTAGCAAGTTACATAGTTTGTTTTGATAAGACATTATTATTCATTGTTTATGCTATACTCGAGATCAACAGGATGATTGTGAGGTACTTCCATGGTCCAGGCTTCAGATAGCACAAGCGCAGCTTCCTGTTTAATGATCTTCGTCTGTGTTCACATGGTCCCGAGAGGGAGGAAATGCGATGGCATCTCTCCTGCCGGTGCATTCACTGGGCAGCCTGCTGATGGAGTCCGTCAATAGGTCAAAACTGACTGCAATCGATCAAAAATAGGGATGCTGACAGCTTAATGAAAAAACAAAAAGCGAAGCTTTATTAATGTCAGTAAGATAATGAAGTAGATGTGGTGGAGCTGCTGTGACTCTGAAGGAAGAAGCTTGAGGCCCTGCTACCAGTCACAACTATATAATCGTTTTGGCTTTAACGCTCATCTAGTAGGCTGTAACAAAAGAGCAATTACTGTCTAAAAATAGCTTCATTAATCTAACATCCCTAGGTGTTTGATCATAGTTCGCTGGAAACCGTTCTACTGTGTTAAAGGCGATGCACAAAACTTTGGAACAGCAGTAACAGTACCACAAGTTCCTCTCGTTTACTTCTAAGAAATTACGTTTTCTTTAAATAGATGACAAATTAAGAAGTGAAAAGCAGCAAGTATAACTTACAGTCAGAGAGATTATTTCAGGTCACGTAGGGATTTAATGGACCAATGATGGCAGGACGCAGACTTGCATTTTTGAGCCCTGATATGTAACTTAAATATTAAAATCAACTCTTTAGAGCTGATTTTTAGTTGCCAGCGCTCACCTGAACTCCGTCCTGTCACATCTTAATAGGGATGAGGACAGGCTTTTACGATTCTGTGGACTTTGCAGATCCAAAAGACAGCTTTTAATAATTTTGTGTTCCTTTTTTCTTGAGTGAATATGCTCTCTGCTCATTCGAAATGAGCAACCATTCTGCCTTTTCAGTTCAGTCCAATTCAATTCATTTCACTTCAATTCTAGATTAATATACTAATCCATAGAGGGAATTTACTTTTTGTTAAATACACTTTTTTTTAATTCTCTGGATTATGTTGAAGAAGCTGATAAATGGAATGACAGCATATGGCTGTGACAGAAGATGACAATGGAAGACTGCTGTGATTGTAAACAGTGTGTGTGTGTGTGTGTGTGTGTGTGTGTGTGTGTGTGTGTGTGTGTGTGTGTGTGTGTGTGTGTGTGTGTGTCACCTTGAAGAAAAGAGCCTAACTCTGCACCGGAAGACCTCAGCGGTCCCAAACATGATGTCACGCATCGCAGCACCTGCAAGTGAATGGAGTTAAACATGATCTGTGGTGTCGGCTGTTTGAACCTAATCTAGTTTGTCTCATCACAAAAATTGGGCAGTCCAAAATGATGCCATTTGTATCTAGGTTATCCTGCACAGAGGAGCCGCTAACCTTGGTGTATACAAGACTGGTACACAAGAACAGATTATTACCACAAGACTCCTTCTGCTGATTGGGATCAGTTTGGTTTAAGCTTTGTTGGCGCCTTATTCTTGAAGTCATTGCAAAGTGGACTTCAACAGAGGAACGCTGATGAACCTGACAATGCCAGGGTTGAACAGTCAATATTACTCAAGAATTTTCTAAACATTTCTCTGTGCTTTAATAGGTGAAAACATTACAGTCGTTCAAATCATTTTAATATCTTTAAAATCATTGTGAAAGCATGATCCATTTCCTCATTTTATAAAAAAGAGGGTCAGCAGCGCCATACTTGGCTTAACAATCTGCATAGAGGGTATTTATTTCATAGCGCTCGGGGTAAATGAAACAGAAATCTTGGTCCACATCCAAATGAGTTATTAGTGATGATTAACTCTACTGTGTGTGTGTGTGTGTGTGTGTGTGTGTGTGTGTGTGTGTGTGTGTGTGTGTGTGTTTGTGTGTATATGAGTGTGTGTGTGTAATTGTAGTGGTGTTGCTGTAAAATCTTTCCTGTTGCTCTGATTTTTATTTTATAGTATTGTACAGACATTTAAATCAAAAGAATTCTGACATTAAAGCCCAGCATCAAGTCATCTTTGCACCATCTCAAGTTCATCTTAAAATATGCAGGGAGCATCTGACTGCAAAAATAAATCTCAAATGAGATTAACATCATATTACTTTGCTTCAATTGCCACCTGCAGTATGAAGGAGAAAATTGCTCTCCTTTGGTGTTGGTGTCATTCAGGTGTCATAAAGCGACAAAATCCAAAGACTGATAAAATAGCACTTTGAAATAAAGCTTTTGATTTCTATAAAAACCTAATTGTGAAACGATCATTCACTTTGTCAAGGAGCAGCAACTTTCTCATTTACCTGGCAACTCCTCTGAGTGCAACATAGTTTGGCATTTTGTCTGCAGAACAAATGTTGAATTGTAAGCAAACAAGTGCTAATGCGTGAAGTGGTGAACACTGCAGATACCGGCTGGTGGGTTTTTGTCTCCGTGGTAATGCATTAGTGTATGCTTGCTGAAATGCTGGCTGTGATTTAGTAGACTATTCTTTTGTTTCTTTAATTAGCTCATCAAACCATCCATTTGCAGCTTCCACATAAAAAGCGGAGTTCACCCAATTCCAAACTGGGGTTTCCTCTTACTATAATAGTAAACGCTCATCACTGTAGGAATGAACTGAATGAAATGAACTTTTAATTGTCAGCTCCTCAGATGTGTGTCTGTGTGTCTGAAGATGCTGGATTAAACAAATGATACATAAGTAATAGTTTTCATCCAAACTCCCAACACTGCAATTATAGCTGTGATCAATACTTTATGGAGGCCACTGGAACTGACAGAAAGGCTCTTTATGTTCACTTGACAGGACAGACGGAGTTAGGAGATTGTTGCCAGACCATTAGACCATATGGTGCGAGGACTGCTCCTTCAGGGCTGCTTAGTGGTAAACATGTTGAGATGCGTCTGAATCAGCAGCAATTAGCAGCATTAGGCTATTTTAGAGCTCATGAGAACATTGTTTTGTAATAAATGGCCTGGTATTGATCTCTTACACTGGCTGCCTAGGAGCACGTAGCTGAGTGCTCCCTGAAATCCCCTCTGCAGCTTTGTGAAGCATTGCAACATGGAACAGGAATAAATTCTTAAAAAGAGAAGACATTGTTGGTAAGGGGCATTAATGGAGTTTCCTGATCCTGTCAGATAAAATCACGAGTGCCCAAACCGTCCTGGTTTTTGGACTTGCTGGGAATCGTACGAGCAGGAGCTCGGCATACGGATTGCTGTTGCCACATGTGTGTGAGGGCATACTTTGAGTAAGTGAGTGCCGCAGATATTTGTCAGGATGCCAGACATAGACCACAAGTTTGTATCAGGGTGGCGGGTCCCTGTCTGAGCCCTCTTAGAGGAAGCTTTACATGTGGGTCTAGTCACTTTCGATACCGTACAAATACACAGATGAAAAGAGGGAAGTAACTTGGGTAATATTGGTTTAACTGTATATTTAACTTTTAAAGTTTAATATAATAAATGGGTTCATTTCTATTTGGGATGTGTACTTTATCAACTTTTAATCATGATTTCAATTTTGAATCCCAGTGATCACAGAAACACTGTGATGGGAGATAAAAAGAAACGCACTTATTTGATCGCACATTCTGTCTTGTGTCCTGAATCGCGCGTGCATGACTCCTCTTGTCCGTGGATGAACGATTCACGGATAATATCAAGGTCACAACCATGTCACTGAGCCCGATCTGGCCTAAAAATACAAATCTCAAAAAATACAATGATAACATTTAATCAAATACATACATACTTTACTGTAAATGATCAACAAAAGATGACTTAGCATTCTTTACTTTAACACCTAATCTATTTAAAAATAAATAATAAGCATAACATCTAAATAAGCAGTAAAGCATACGATTGAGCATATCATGCTTGGAATTGATTGTAGGTGGGTGAACTCAGACTTTCTGACTGTAAATCTATATTTTTAGTGCAATGAAACACCACTGCAAGTGTGATGTTTTTCCAGCAGGTCTTCTTCTTAAGTGGGATACAGCAGGAAAATGACGCCGCTGGTGTTGCCTGGGTTTGTAGAAGGCTGCTGTATTGTGCAGCTCACAGTGAGTTTAGCTCCTTCACGATGCTGGATTGAATCCTGAATCCTGAATCCTGAATCCTGAATCCTGAATCCTGAATCCTGAATTGAAGGGCTGCTGCCTTTAGTTCCCTCCGAATACAAACAAACTTTTACAGGGGACAGCCGTTTTCATGACAGACGCTACTCTCATTCAGCTGTGCGCCTCCATTTAAGATACTCAAATAAATTTGCTTTATTACCCGTACCTGCCTTGAACTATATACAACTCTAGTCAAACTTTACAGCAGACAGCTGTTTGCAACGTCAGACGTTACACAAAACACTTTCAGGCTCTTTTGGAGCTATGGAACCTCGTTGAAATAGTGGCAGTGCCATAATATAATAATAAGAGAAAAGTTTTATTTTATTTTTCAAATGTTGCCGCAAACAATGAATTTAAATGAATCAATAAAATACATTTATGCAAAACTCCACAGGATGAGTTTCATTATTCCTCAGCCCACCTCTAATAAC
The DNA here is from genome assembly GCA_014839995.1 of Xenentodon cancila. Taxonomy (NCBI): domain Eukaryota; kingdom Metazoa; phylum Chordata; class Actinopteri; order Beloniformes; family Belonidae; genus Xenentodon; species Xenentodon cancila. Next base: position 25,556,354 of record CM026213.1, on the reverse strand, counting down.
AAGATTCCTGTAAATGTACCTGTTATTACAGTAATTGAATTATATTATCAAAGCCCATAATCGATGCAAGTTCATATCCTTCTAAAAGTGACCATTAGAAACCATACTTAAATCTCTCACAAGGAGGTTCCACTTTCAAAGTCACGTTCATATATTTATAAAATGGTCATTTTCTGAGCTAGAAATGTCACGTTAAATCATTCCAGGCGGCTGCCATGTGCAGATTTCCAAGACTAAAATCCAATCTGTGGAGTAATAATGGGAAACTACAAAAAGAAAACTAAGGACTATATATATATATATATACATATACACACACATACACATACATAAGTCTGTTTATTTTTTAATTATTTGTGGTAGAAATAAAAAGTTCTCACATTCTTTATGAGCCATTTAACATTAAAGAAGCTGATTCATTAAATGCAAAGCTCTGTTCTGTCTCTACTTTTTTTCGGTCAAAACTTGAAGCTTAAGCAGATCTTTGAATGATCTTGGTGGAGGTATCTTTCCAGACAGCACAAGCGATGATACAACAAAGAACCAGAGTTCTTACACATTTGACCTTGTTTTTCAGGTTGTTTGTTCAGTGGCTTTAGACGTCCGGCTTGTATCGTGCATGCTGCAGAGCAAACCCACTTCTCATACCTATTCTCTAGAAACGAAGAAAACTGAGAGCACAAAAATGTATGGCTCCTAAAATATTCAACAAACAAAAGCAAAGAGCAAACAAATAATTTATTGAGAAAATCAAAAAAAAACAACAGTAGGAAATAGGAGAACAAAAGCCATTTGGCTGGTTAGGATAAAATTGTATACTTAAAAAAAAAGGGGTTCAAGTGAGGTGACCATGAAGGAAAGGATGCATTAGGCCACATCCACCTTTCTACATCCGAAAGCCAGACCCGAAGCTCCCTGGCAGCTCATTCTGGTTTGGTCTGGTTTGAGCCAGAACAATGACCTTCTGGTTTCACGAGCTCAAAATCTCACTTTCAAGAACAATCTGTATTTCAGTCCTTACAAGCTTTTCAAACTACCTCCATCCAGCCAGTACTCAAGTGTAATAAAATCCCACCCACACCACCACCCACTCCTACCTTCCTCCCTTGGCACAATCTAATTGGTGCAGAATTGAGTGACAGTACAGTTTTATCTCAAATGATCAACACAGAGCATCATTATGTTTGTGGGTGGCATCCTTAGGGGCATTTTCTAGCACGTTAATACTGTTCAGTGAAAACAACTGACTTCTTCAGAGAGCGGCGAGCTTCCCAGAACTGCTGTGATGTGCGTGGTATGTAGTCAGATCGGAGTATAACCGCCAGTACGATTAGGACTTAACGACGTGTTTCTGCTGAGTTACACTGTTTTCCTGTTGACACAGAGATGGTTGCATTTAAGCAGATTGAGTCTGGCATTATGCCAATTAGTTTGAGTCAGGGCTTATCAGGGCAGGGTCTCCTGTGGTCATTTTACAGAACTCATGATATTCCCTGCACGGCTTAGACGAGACTACACTCAAATTCGGTGGTTCCCAGTGCCCCCCACCCACCACCAAATGCGTATACATACGTGCATGTGTACACACTGGAAGAACAATCTTCAAAACTTTGTTGGCACCCCTTTCAAGTACAATTAGTCTCACATGTTCTTCCATCCAGCTAATAGCCACCTTGAACCTACAGTCCGGTTTGGACTGAAATGTTAGGTGTGATTTTTCTGACTGTCTTTTAGGTTACTTTTATTTGATTTTTGTTGTTTTGTTTTGTTTTTTTAATCTATACAGATGTGCTGAAGTCTCTGGCCATTAATGGGGCTGAAAAGAAGAATAATGTCTGAGTGACATGCTGTGTTTTTATACAGTCCAAAGCTTTTTTATGGATTCTCCTAGAAATATTTCTTTGACATTTAGTCGTCTTCAAGAAGTGAGCTCATCATGGCATTTCAATGCTCACGAGTCCTTCCTTCAATGTGTCAGTATTGGTAAAATAAGACTTACTCATATGCAAATGATTTTGCTCCATGAAGACAGTAAATGTGTCCATAACGACTCATGCACAGTGCCAGGAGACTCTTTCGATTTCAGCAGAATTGTTGTTGACACCTTTCCAAGTCTGCACTCCGGTTTGCGCATGAAGAGCATCTTCTTAGCAACGGGAGTTTTTCAGCAGGAGTTGCTGACAGGTCAGACATCTCTCTGTCTTCCCTGAGCTGATTATGACGGTCGTACGAGATGACAACTTCACATGACACCCAGATATATACAATTTCCTACACTGCGGTAGAATGGGCAAACATTAAAATCCCAAGTGTAGAGAAAAGGTGACTACTTGAAGTCATTTCTAAATAAGATTTGTATTTAATGTACTTTGTGATATTATCCGAGTTGCCTGCATATGCTGACAGCTATAGACATATCATTTCTCAGGTGATGGAGGTCACTAGTTCCAGCATCACGGCACCTCATCCACACCGATGCGCAGCAGCGCTTCTTTATATTCACTCTCATGTCGAACCATTTTTTTATTTATTTCGGCCGTGGTGCAACGTTCCGATGCTGCTGGTTTACAGCCTCCATCACACACTCTCCGTCAATGTATTTTCTTTTCCTACTTACACCAGAGGAAATACCGCCAAATAATATATTTTTCGTGCCTCCCATACAAGTACATCAACTTCACATTCTGTTAATTTGTTGTGTCTGTTTTGTTTTCCATGGTTATTTGGAAAAAAGGTGGAAGTATGCCATGTATTCATGCTCATTTGAACTTATTCATGGGAAGAGAGAAGGCAGCCCAAGTGGTGCGCTAAATATTTTAGCCTTTTTTACACAGAAAAAAATGGTTATTGATTTCCTTTTTTTGTTTTTATCAATAGCTTTCAAACCACGTGTCCTAGTGATTCCATATCTATGTTCAATTATTTTATATAGATGTTTATGTGATAATGTTTTTGCTTCTTATTGATATTCATGTAGCTTATTTTTGATACCTATACGGTGAATTGTTGCACTGCAAAAGTCAAATAAAACTCATCTCTTTATTTTATATAAACTTTTGAATTTAAAGAATAGCTTTTTGCTTTTTGTCTTGTGTTTCTTTAGTAGCATTTAAATCTTATAGCATAGTGAATCCAAATGTATGCCAAACTGTAGTACTCAAATAGAAAAATAAGACGCATCTCTTTGTATTACGTTACATGGCTGCTTGTGTTTTATATGAATTAGTATGTGAAGAAATATTTGATTGTAACTGATATTCCTGCAGCTCATTATTAATAGCGTTCACACCACAAGACCATGTCACTCCAAACCTGAGCCAAATTGTAGCACTACTAAAACACACTTTCATTGCTTTTCTATTTTATATGCATTTTTATTTTTAAAAATGGGATTATTTGTTATATCCATGTAGTATTTTTTGCAGGAGCTTTCACACCACGTGATGATAAAAATCTCTAACTGCCCTCTGTTCTTAACATGAAAGCACGTTGGCATTAATCCGTTGCTTCCCGAGTGAGTACGCTGCACCTAAACGGAGAGCCGCACACCTTTACTTACTCTGCGACTGCTGGCGTGACAGCATAACTCACATGGAAATAGAATGAGTGGCATGAAACTGTGGACGGTTTGGCTGCATGATGCTTTCGTCTGGTATTTCCCATTGAAACCCAACAGGGATTCCTCCCCGAGCAGGTGATGGAAGCGCAGCACTCAGGGTGTGGGTCACCAGAAAGCGCCTCGGATGGTTTCCCTGTCCAGCTGTTGTTTCAGCAACATTCTTTGCCTCTCGCTCAGCTAGCCTGTACAAACTATTTGGGTCTAGAATATATCTTCATTCACATTTGTTGTCTGCGTGGGCAGCTTGTTTGCAAACTGCTGTTTGAATTCCACACTTTGATATCTTAATCATTTTTGTCATAGACACATAATATTCATGAACACATGTGTCGTGATATGATTAGCAGCCCTGACTCCATCTCATTTATATGCATCATTGAGCGGAGTTTGTTCTCAGAATGTGGTTTATGAAAGCAGGCATCCAGCCTTTTAATTGGAGGTCCTTTTGTAATCATTTTTAAATGTTCATTCAGTTCTTTGTCACTTAGTTTGGTATTTACTTGCAGACGTCTTAAGTTCCCGGGTAAAGATAATGTTGATAATGTACAATTTACATTATTTAGTGAATTTGCAGAACAACTAAGAGTTTTCTAAAAAAAAAAAGATCTTCCACGATCATGCCTTGTGACATTAAAGTTATGAGGATGTGTGGGCATCGAGTGACCCCGCTCCCCTGAACTCCACCTGCTTGCCAAACTTGGTTCTTGGTCAGTTTTCCTACACGGTCACATAGTCCCTCCTCTTCATTTACTCCTCGTTGGTGCTAACTACGGTGGAAGGCTTGAATATCTGCCCACATCACGATACAACAAGGCCAGCTGTCATATTGTGAGAGGAGTTGCTGCAGTGGAAATCTTAGTCAGAGTGAATGATTGCTATAGTAACCTACTATTTGCTTGTGTTTATTGACTTTGACTTTTCCTTTTCTGTCACAAAGTCAGTAGGCAACTTCGTTTTCATGTACCATTTGAAGTTAGCTCGAATCAAATGCTCAATCCACTTTTCCAATCCTCGAGCAGCATCTGGAGTGTGTTCATTGGGATTTGTAGCCTCATTTATGAAGTTTGCTCTTTGGTTCTTGTTCTTTGGTTAAAAAGCACGTTGCATGTTTGTACTGGAGGCTGCTGGCAATCAAACAGCAAAATAATAAAAGGCCGACTAATCTTTTGAAAATGCTGAAAGTGTTTCTTTCCAGTAGAATGTGAAGAAACACATTTTGATATTATTGTCTGTCTCACTGTTCAGACAAACATCGTGTTAGTCTGGCTGCATTGCTTTTTCCTGTATTCAGACGTTCCCAGCACACCATGGCTTTTGTTCAAGAGTGAAGACAAAGGCCAGTTAATAGCCTGGGCTGTGGGAAGCTATTGTAGTAACAGTAGACTTTAGAAATAATAGGATTTTGTGCTGGACCTCTTGTTTCCGAGTTGATAGCATCTTGATGACTGAGCTGAACTGAGCTGCGAGGCCCTGTTAAACGGACATCACAAGCTTTCTGCCTCCGTCTCACACATTACGCTTCAGAGTTCCACAAAGCAGCAAAACCTCTGCACAGGTTAAGACATAATTCCATTTGGTATGTGTGTTTAATGCACTGTTAAACATTTTTGTGGCATTCATGCCTGGTACGTTACTGTTGTTAAGTTAAAGAGAAGCTGGATGAGATGACTCACTTGATCCCTCTCCAAAAAAATAAAAAGTAAAAAAACAAAAAAGAAAACAACACTATCTGTATTTTGTAGAGATGTGTAGGTAGGGTGTGTGTACAGCTCCTGAAAAGAGACGTAAAAGTCAGCTGGGTTATAAAAGCTGAACTTTGCCTGAGGGGTGAATTGCATAGTGGGCATCCTTGGAGCATGCAGTATGTGAGGCAGATTAAACCTTTTAGACCTACTAAGTCAACATGTTTCTGCTGTGTGGTGTTGTGCTATTGTTCAATTGTCAGTTGAGCCTCAGTCTTTGTGGACAGCTAGGATAACCGGTGTCCGTACCGTCAACAATGAGTGATTATCTGGTAAGCTGTGGCAGAGGGGAACCATCTCTCTGACACGGCATTGATTGCAAGGCGAGGCGAGGCGAGGCGAGGCAAGGCAAGGCGAGGCGAGGCAAGGCAAGGCAAGGCTTTTTATACAGCAACATTCAACAACAAGGTGATTCAAAGTGCTTTAAAGAGACATTAAAACATCATCACATAGTAGAAAAACAGCACGATTTAAAATTCAAACATAAAGAAAAAAAGAAGAATTGTTAAACCAGTAGTTAAAATATGATCAAGCTTTGATACTCAAGCTTAAAAGTAGCAGTGCAGATTTGAGACAGGTGTGCGTTCAACCAGGATTTAAATAAACTGAGTGTTTCAACTGATTACACAGGGCTTTATTACATAAAGGAGCTGCAGTCTGCTTTAAAAAATATCTGTTAATATCCTCGCATCTAGATTATCCTTCTGTATATGTGTGTTTCTGGATCTTTATATTTCGTAGGGAAGTTATTGGTTAAATGTGTTGATCAGGAGGGAGGATCATGAGCGTAAGTGCACATTAGCAATATGTAATGCTCATTACTGTCACGAGTGGAGTTCTGTTTAATCTAGTTTCATTCCCATTCAAATGTTTGTGTTTGTCATGGTTGAAAAAGGCCTGGGTGGAATTGCATTCCTAATTAGGATTAAGGAAGGGGTTAGGCAGCCTGGGCTAAAATGTGAAGCATTTACCATGAGCGTCGCTGGTGCCATCTGTGTGGAGGGGAGCTAATTCTGGCACTGAGTGTGGGATGATTTCACAGAGACTTTGTGGACACAGTCCCAGCTCAAACGTGCGATTATGACTCTGTCTGCAGACAAAAAAAATCTGTTGTTTGGTGTTTAATTTGCCCACATGCCTGTGGTTTTAGATTTCCTTTAAGCTGACGCCATGGAGCCACCTACGACCCCCCCCAACACACGCACACACACGCACACACGCGCACACACACACACACACACCCCAATGTATTTGGACATGCAACATGTTTAGCATGACAGATTGTTCACATAACAGAAATGCTATGCCAGAGGAGGCCTGCGCAGCCTCTTGCCCTTGTGCTTCAATCTGTTTTGACAAGGTCTTCTTACTGTCCCCCTTAAGAGGCTGACCTTGGATTCAATAAGAAAACCCAATGATTTCATCATAAAACATGTTAAAAGTTGCACGTGAGAGAAAGAAAGAGGTACTGCTGTTTACGCTGTCTCCCTGCGAGGAGTTCCAATTAACAAACTGCAGGTCTTCTGTTGGCTGCTCACAGCTATAAATAGTGTCTGAGCATGTTATTACGAACCCATTCTCACTCTAGTTAAAAAACAGAGCTCGAGTGTTGGATGCTACTTGTGATGACCCACCTATGGCTGAAAAAAAACCTTTTAGAGATGCTTCAATTTAAACTTTCTTTTTCTTATAGCATGTGCCTATATTTTAGTAACATCTGGAAATTTTAACTCGATTCTCATATCCTAACTTGAGATTTTCTTTTACCAGTTCTTCCTTTTCGATATCTAGGCTTTGGGTGTTGGGTACGGGGGCAGGTCATTTAGGACGATGAATTCTACAGTTTTGGCCCCTCGTTGTTTGTGTTTTCGTCTGGAAACCACAGCGTTGCTCAAGGAGCATGTCACAGTTTTCCTGGAAGAATTTCCAGTCATAAATAATGATACATGGTATCAGATGGTGATTAGACGTAAATACCCACTGATACAGATACCCTCATATTTACAGCATCTGCGAGTATTTCCGATACTGTTATCAGTGTTGAAACAACTCTAATTTTGACATCCTCTAAACTTGTATGTGCAAATAAAACCCAATGAAAACAATTTGCAGTATAAACCACTTTATCCAAGCTGAAACAAGCAGATGCTATTATGCTGTTGGGCGTTGTCTTTGTGGAAAGTCCCGTTGTACTTGTGTCACAGTTAAAAGCACTCTTTTAATCCACAACTTACTTTGGTTAAAATTACATCATAATCCATGTGACATCTTACTAGCGCTTGACAAAAAAGTTGTTGTTTTTTTTGTTTGTTTTTGTTTTTTCCTTTTGCAATTGAAATATAGATTTGTGAAGTCTGGATTATTAAATATCTTAAAGCAGCCACTTTGCACTTGCATGTTGGGGAGGAAGTTACACTGGTTCTCAGACTATTGAATTATTTTACACACAATTTAAGAAAAACACAAACTTTATCTAAAGCTGAAGGACCTTCACGCAGCTGCAAAAAAACAGTGTTTGTTAACTAAATAGCAGCTCTTTCGAATTACTTTCACACTTTTGAACATAATAAGATATATATCAGACTGAAAACAATTTGCAAAGCAATTTAAGTTCTTTTTTTTTTCTTTAATAAAGCAAAAGGACTTACATCACAACTACCTGTTTGTAGAATAATGTAAAGGGATGAGTTGGAAATCATTAAACTTCTTTTGTCCTCAGGCAATAATAAAGTATTTTTGAATTTTGTTTGGATTGTTACACTGGGTTATTGATTCGCCAGTCACCGAGATGGCTGAAGAACTGACACAGCCACAGTGTGAACTGATCCCCTTTTTTATGACTGTGTGTGGAGAAAAAGCAGTAATAAGCTTGTTTGCTGGATCTTGAATATATGCAGGTGAGGTAGCACAGTGATGTATTGCGACTGCTTTTCGTTAGGTCGGGATACCCCAGGATAGGCAGGTGTTCCTGTTTTCTCTGTCTACCACAACAAGCCTTTGCCCGTGACTGGGTGGGATGTTTACATTCACAAAACGGTCAAACCACCCTCCGGGCGTTAATTCCTGCCTCACAACGGCACTCTTGACTTGAAGGCTCAACAGATTTGGCATCAGGGTGTACGTGGGATCTCTGTCCTATGCCAGCTGTTATCATAACCCCCCTCAGAAAGTAAGGCATCGTGGCCTAAAGGTTTGAAAATTACTGGAGTTACATGGTGAGGTAATTAACAATAACCTCACAAGCGTGAGGGTTTTGCTTCTGTGACAAATTACAGATGAATCATTTTTCGCACCATGTAAATCCTAAATTAATATTAATATAAATGTGACAGATGTGGCCATGGTACTGACAACTCAGATGAACACAGGGAGGAGAGGGTGCATGGTGTTTCAAATAAAATTACAGTGCTGGAGTTACTGCACAAATGTTGCATTATTATTTTTTCCATGAGCTCTCCTGAATGGATTTGTGTTTGGTCTACATTTCCATACAACTGGGCTATTCTTACACAACAACCACCTGACTGTCCTGGGGACAAGAGGTTTCACATGACTTAATGAATGTTGTCAATGAAGATCATTCACTAAATAAGCTATCATTAATTTTATAAGGTCTTATTAGCTCGAACAAGTAAAGAAGCAGTGGAAGAAACTCACGTTTAAAAAATGTTGGCAGTCTCATTTATATGTGCGTTGGATTACCAGCAATTTTAAAGCTGCATCAGTTTATGTTTACTGATTAAATGACAAGAAATATTAGGTACTGCGAAGGAAAGTTGGATTTGAGGGTATGGATGAAAAATGAAGGTTGTTATTAGGCTATCCTGGAATGTCTTGTGATTGGCAGCTTGGAAAAGTAGAATTAGATTTTCGTTTCAGGAGGTCAATAACCTGAGAGGACTCTAGACACTGATACAGAAATAAGAGCAAAGCAGAAGGAGAGAAAAGTGAATGAATGGGTGTAAAGAAGAACAAGTTCAGTAGTGACGAGGAGGGGGAAGGAATAAGGTGGGTGGATGGATGGATGGATGGATGGACGGACGGACGGACGGACGGACGAAAGAAAAAGCCAAACACTTAGTGCTGGTGAGCTTAATACAATTTTTTGTTTGCTATTTAATTTTTTTAACCAAAAACACTGCTGAGAACCTGACAGACGAGGTCAACTTGTTAACTTCTCTAGTCACCTGGCATACAGGTGGTTATCCATACAGCACTGTCTATTTCTTTTGACAACACCCTCTCCATCCATCCATCCAGCCAGCCAGCCAGCCAGCCAGCCAGCCAGCCAGCCAGCCTGGCCTGCTGAGGAGTATAATCTCTACAGCTTGTTCTGTGTCTGCCTTGAGGCCTTCTCCTGGTTGGACATGTCTGAAACACTTCCAGAGGGAGGTGTCCATCCTTTTCAGATGCCCAAAGCCCCTCAGTTGGCTCTACTCGATGTGGAGGAATAGTAGCTCTTCTTCTGAGTCTCTCTCAGTTGACTGAGCAACACATGTCATCTCATAAGGGAGGTTGGCACACTTTTGGAGCCAGCCCCCAGTGCTTAGTAGATGAACTACAATGTTTGCTACTACCGGTTACGGTTCAACCCGGATTTCGGAATGTTGGCATTTGGTCTGAACCCCTTTTTACCTCCAATGACTTCATAGGCGTGTATGTCAGAAAAGCACTGCATAGTCCTAAAAAAGACTGGATGGGTGAATGTCTCCTGTTGTGTAAAAGGGCGTTGAGTGGTCAACAAGACTGGAAAAGAGCACTATAGATGGAGTGCATTCAGCACCTTAGTGAATGTGGAATCAGTGACATGAAATATGGCAAATTCAATGTGGAAGAGTAAAAACTATCTCCCGCCTCAGTAGTTCAGTCCTGTGAGCTAGTCATGCATAGCTTTAGGTTAACGTGAGAGCAGGCCAGATGTAGATGCTAACACTGACACAAAGTGACAGGTTCCCAGGCATTCAATGACACCATCAGCTTCTCTGTTACCCCCCCACTCCCTCCATCTTCTCATCGGTTGTGGCTGAGACTTTGACCCACCTAGATCAGAGGGTTTAGCAGTGGTAAGGCACATGGGCTGCTCCGGGCTCCCAAATCAGGGCTTACATCAACATAATATTTAAATCCAGAATATTTAAATATAAGGAGCCCTTGAAGGCAGAGCTGAACCGTGCTTAAGCACACCTGGAAATCAACTCCCTGATACTTCAATACTACTTGCAGTCAGAATGAGTTTGTCTACTTGGGGTTGAATGGTTGCTGGGGAAAAAAACAAAACAAAAAGAAACAGGTCATCAAATTTAATCTGGAGAATAATGCAAAAGAATGAGCCCAACATTGCCCTGATAGAGCATGCCCACTGATGGCAGTGCTTGTGGTTTGATTCCCAGCCCCTTAATATGTCACTGAACGATAAACATAATAATACATTATTGTTGTGCCTTCTTACACATTTTTAGCACAAGCTCAGAAAAATAACCATTCTACTGAAAGCTTTTTTTGTTTGTTTGTTTGTTTGTTTGTTTGTTTTGCCAACTAGACAAAGAAAACTGCCAGACTGTCAGACTGTTGCATTAATATGAACAATTATTCTTCTGCAGTACGTTTTAGAACACGGAAAAGAGTATGTAGCTTTTTACATGGACTCCAGGCAGGGAACGTGAGTAAAAGAAGACGGAAAACAACGTTTATGTGGGTAGCAGCTTTCAGAACAGGGGATGTGCTGGTCATCAACAGGGTGGGGAGGATATATGGAGAGAAAGAACAAGTTCTCAAGAGATTCAAGGTGAAGTCCAAGGTCAAGGTACATCAGTCTCACATCACACCATCCATCACTGTGTGAGTCAAAGTGGACTTAATGGAAGGAGGCTGAGACGAACTCCTCTGCTGAAAGCAAATTACAAATAAAAAGCCAAGCTGGAATTTGTTCAAATGCATATCGACAAGCCACACGCTTCTGGGACAATGTCCTTTGGACTAATGAGACAAGCTGGAGCTTTTTGTAAGTCCCGTCAGCTGTTTACAGAAGCAAAGGTGAAGTCTTCAAAGAGAAGAAGACTAGCTACTGTGAAACAAGGAGGAGGCTCGGTTATGTTCTGGAGCTGCTTTGCTGCGTCTGGTACAGGGTGTCTTAAATATGTGCAGGTGCGATGAAATCTCAAGACTGTTAAGACATTCTGGACACAAATGTGCTGACCAGTCTCAGTGACAGGTCATGGGTCCTTCAACAGGATAATAAGACAAAACACAAGTAAAAACACCCAAGAATAACTAAGAACAAAACACTGGACTGTTCTGAAGTGTCCTTCTGTGAGTCCTATTCTAAATCCTGTTGAACATCTGTGGCAGTTTGTTTGTGAGTGGACCAGAATACCTGTCTACAGGTGCACAGGTCTCACTGAGTTACACAAATGCCTGCTTGCTCTGACTGCTGTGCAACAAAATTATAAGTTGAGGGCTGAGTCATTTGTTTTTTGTCTAAGCTAGTGTCATTAGTTTTGTTTGTGTTTGTTTGTGTTTGTTTTTTTTATTTATTTACTTAAACCACAATTTAAAAGAACTGCCACACATACTTACATCTATGGGAAGTTTAGAATAACCAGTTAGTGTAGCGTACACGCGTTTGGACTGTGGGGGCAAGCCAGGGTAAATGGAGAAACCCCACAAGTATGAGGAGAACACGCACAGGTCTCTGCTGGGAGTCAGGCAGGGAAGCGTTTTGCTGTGAGTGCTAATCACCGAGATGAAATCAGTGTGACAGAAAGTTTCCTTTGTTTCGCTTCACTTTCCTTGTTTCAACATATTTTGATCAGCATGTGCACTGACTTTTTATACACTGTGACTCCAAAAAAGTCCTGCGTGTGGTGCCAAAATCACTTACTTTTGTTTGTGTAAAAATATAAACATTTACACTCCTAAAGCTGTTCTGTATGAGTTTTAAAGAAAAACACAGACAGGGAATTCTGAAAAGGGTGAGCAAGTGAAACCCCACAGGAGACTTTTTATAGTGAATAAATTGTCTTGGGTAAGTCTTCATCCGGCTCTCTGGGGCTCATAACTACTTTATGGTCATTGCTGATGCTTTATTTATATGAGTTTAAGATCCACAGCTGCTTAAAGACTCACCTAGTCAGGAACAAAAGGTAGAGTCCAAATGCAGTAGTAAAAGGAAATAGAGGAAATTACAAGCACAATTATTTTATTTTTTATGGTATGAAAAATGATGGCAAATGTATAAAAGTATTGCAATACTTGCATTAATGTGAGCATTGTGTATAAAAATACAGTAATAACATACAATAAAATAATAAATGTGCATGTAATTGAGTTGATTTGCACATAGAGTAACAGTTTAGAAACTGCAAGAAAGAAGAAGAAGAAGAAGAAGAAGAAGAAGAAGAAGAAGAAGAAGAAGAAGAAGAAGAAGAAGAAGAAGAAGAAGAAGAAGAAGAAGAAGAAAAAGAAGAAGAAGAAGAAGAAGTAGAAGAAGAAGAAGAAGAAGAAGAAGAAGAAGGTTCTCAGAATCCAATCAATATGTTGGACTTGTTTCCGGTGAGGGTTGGACTGCATTTGTCACCAATTCTGTTTACTTTTATGAACAGAATTCCTAGGCAGAGCTGAGGAGTGGAGGGAGTCTGGTTTGGTGACCTCAGAATTGGGAATCTGCTTTTCACAGATGATGTGATTCTCTTAGCTTCATCAGGCCAAGTCCTGCAACTCTCGCTGAAGCGGTTTGCAGCCAGATGTGAAGCATCTGGGATTAGAATCAACACCTCCTAATCCGAGACAGACTTACTCAGCTGGAAAAGGGTGTAGTGCCCTCTCTTTGGGTCGGGAATCAGATCCTGTGTAGAGTTCAAGTACCTCTGGTTCTTGTTAACAACAGAGAGAAGAATGGAGGGGGGGGTGGACAGCTGGATTGGTGCAGTGTCTGCAGCGAAAGGTGAAGCTCTCAATTTATCAGTCGGTCTAAGCTCTCACCCTCACATATGGTCATGAGATGTAGTAGTAACCAACTGAATGAGACTGTAGCTACAAGCAGCCAGAATGAGTTTCCTCCATAGGGTGTCCAGGCTCTCCCTTAGAGAGGGGTGGGAAGCTCGGTCATCCACAATGGGCTCCAAGTAGAGTCGCTGCTGAGGTGGCTCGGGTATCTGGTTAGGACACCTCCCTGGTGAGGTTTTCTAGGCATGTCCCACTGAGAAGAGACCCCGGAGAAGACCCAGGACACACTGGAGGGAATATGTTTCTCAGCCAGGCCTGGGAACGCCTTGGGATATCTGGTGGGATACCACCAGATGAGCTGAACAAAATAGCCAGGGAGAGTGAAGTTTGGGCTCCCACACTTAGGCTACTGCCCCCATGACCCGACTCCAGATGGATAGATGGATGGAATCTAATCACTTACGGTCTTATAAAGTCGATAACTTAAATTAGTCGCCTTTTTAATTGATGGCTGGCATTTATGGAAAACTCCATAGGCTCGGCTGTCCTTTAGTTTGCTTTTTTACCAACATTAAACTGGAAACAAGGTGCTGAATATCTGTTCAGTGGTAAGTAGGCCAGGTTATTCATATAACATTAGCTATGTAGCATGTGGTGTATGTTCCCACTTCCATGCATGTGGTTCCTCACGTGGGTTTGGATATGCACGCTCAGTCTACCTAGCTCATGGGAAGAGTTTGAAGCACCCGTACAGTCTTCTATGATGATGTATTAGGGCAGCGGGATTTTAAACAAATAACATCTGTCCTTTGAAGGACATGGCCTTGGAGATGTCGGTGTTCGGTGTGACAGACCTGCCAAGGAGCAGTAGGATGTTTTACAGGGATAACAACCACATGTGTTCAACTAGGGAAGATAAGGAATTGCACAACTGATATTTATAAATCTGAGTGTGGAAACTAAAAAATCCTTTGGATTACAGTAAAATAATACATAATAAATAATGTTGTACAACGTGAAAACAGTCAGCACTAAAAGATATGCAGAGATTCCAGTATGCAAAAGTGCGTGTTTGTACTTTGATGTCTGAACTTCTAAAGAGGTGTGGGAATGTTCTCAGCAGGCATGAGGTGGAGATGTTCCATCGGGAATATCACAGCTTTCTTATTTGAACCTTTCTATTTATGATACAGGCATCGTCTGTGGATTTACAGAGCAGCTGTACAGGGAACAAGTGTATCATCACAGAGGAAACTTTAAAACAAGGGGGTTCATTAAACCGCGCAGACGTCAAGAAATACGCCGCTCAGAGGAGCTGAGTATTGTTCAGTCATGTAAAACTGAAAGAGAGTTGCGTTACGAAGGCACTACACTAAGATTACAGAGAATAGCCTGAGCCTTCGCAGGGACAAGAAGGGAGATTAAAAAAATGCTTTAATGCAGATTTACAGATTACCACATCTCACATCTGTGTCCATTCAAGAAGGAAAAACTTTATGTAGGTCGCTCATGAAAGCACCTGCATGTTTTAAAGTCTAATTATCTTCATCTCACTATTGTGAACACAAAACCTCAGTCATGCACCATTTGTGGCATACTGAGCACACGCATACCTGTATCTGGTCCCGGTACTGTGAGGGAGCGACCTGAGAGACAAAGGAGACCAGGACACAGACGGGATGAGCTGGACATGATCAGGGAAGGACATATCAGACACCAGGAGCAATAGGAACCACCGCTCTGGTAAACCACCGTTCCTGGTACAGAACTGGCTTATCAGGTGTGTAAAGTTGTTACGTTTTGTAAAAAGAAACCCAACTAGTTATTGATTTTCATACTGTGCATTTTAAAAAACATATTCATATTTTCAATGATTTTGAAACTCCTCAAGCTTTTTGTTGTTTTTTCTTTTTGCCTGTTGTGAACCACTCAGCTGAGAATACAGTTTGTTTACCCTCACCATCCTTTCTGGGTTGGTTATGTCATCTGCTCGTATTAACACTACTGTTTCTGTAACGGTACAACTTTTGCCAACCAGCAGTAATGACATTTATTTGTGGCCACATAATGCTGCTTTTAGTTGTACATGAATGTGCTATAACGTCTAATATTGAGTGAGTAGCGCTTTAGTCACCAGAAAAACGCAGCGGTCATGGTGTGACATGATATCTGGCGGTGATGTGGAGTCTTAGGCCTGGGATATACTTGCACTGATATCAGTTGGCGTGCACAGCCAGCTGTGTTGTAAACGGATGTCGCTTCAGTTCTTAGTGGGCAGTGCGGCTGATCCTTGCCGCTCGTGCGGTTCGATCCGTTGCAGTCGTCCACCGTTACCGGCCTCGCGGGCCGACTGACTACGGGTCCTACCAGACTTGTGCTTGGAAGGGTCCTAAACGTTGCTGATCCGTCCCAGAGGCGCTGCGGAGCTGCCAGCAAACGTTTGCAACAAACCTTCCAGTTTCACATGTTGTTTCAGTTGCGGCGTCAGAAATGACCACTGCGCTAAGCCGCTGCATGCCGCTTAGCCAGGCATCCCAGACCACAGCCAACAGCGGCGACCTGTTACTACGACCACGGGTCACATCAAAACGTGTTCTCTTTCAAATCTGAATGAGCGTCAGAAGCTGTACTCAGATGGAGCATTATTATTACATTATTATAACATCGGTTTGACTGCGCGAATGCAGGTTTTCCCAACAGAACAAAATCACCGGTGTTGCGCTCGTTTCCTGCCAGAGGTTTTAACCTTATGGCTGATTGATGCTGGTTTATTTTTCATTAAGTAGCAAGTTAAGTAGAGGTCTTCATGCCTTTTTAAGGTAAAAGACGGAGCAAAGACATCTTCTTTAAGACCTCTGGACAGCTACGTTTGTTTTGTATGTACAACACCGTTTCTAGTAGCTCTGGGAAAGGTGTCGTAGTACCGCCTACAACAAAATGTTCTGTCAGTTATTATATCTAGTCTCATTTCCACATTCCACTTTTTGTCGAGCAAGCTCTGCTTTCACTTAAGGAGGACATAAACTGCAATTCTCTGCAACATAATGCAGTAGGATTACCATTTATATGATCCTGCGCATGGGGCATGAAAAGATAATCCAAATGAAAGAATAAGTTCCTTTTTGTCATCAGTGGATTTAAATAGTTTCAAATTCTTTGGTCTCCAGTGTGACGTTATTTATTGCATTGCTGTTTAAAAACAGAGGCAGGTCAAAGACGCATTGTAATCGGAAAATAATGAAATTAAAAATAATAATTAAATTATTTGTTGTCCCTGTTTAGTAGTCAGGGCTATCATGTAGAAGAATACCAGATGGCAGCCTTTTTGAGAAGAGCTTTAACTTGCGTTCCTGGACAGTTGTTTCTACAACAGATGTCTCAAGGTTTCTTTTTTTTTTTAATCTTCATTTCAACATCAGTTGTGCATCTAATCTGCTTAAATATTGGCTGAATAAAGGAGGGCTATATGGACTTAGAGGAACTGCATTAGCCTTGACAAAAGAAAGATAAAATTGATAAATAAACGGAAACTCGTGGTACCTAATTGACAACCAAGAATAATTTATTTTTGACTTTGTGCTTTTCCAAAATAAAATCCAATCTGATCCTTTGAACTGCTGGCGTTTGTGGCGCCGTCAGACGTGATACTGCGTTACACAGTACATACCCGTGAACACACTCCCTCCAGAACACGATTTCGTCAGGAACAGTAAACATAGCACAACTATGTATTAGGTAAACCGCTATTAAAAGAGACCAGCTTTGTTTACAAGCTCACGCAGTTTTCTAATGTCTTGTTGAAAGATCAGATGCTCAAGGCACCACAGGGGAACAGGACGTCTGCTTTTTCAGCCATGTTTTCACAACCCGTTTTAAGAGGTGTAGTGAGCAACTGCACTCTCCACTCCATCCCTCTTTTCTGTGGGGTGCCACTTTTGAGATGCACTTACTTTTAGACACAAATTATAGTCAATAAGCACATTATTACGTACTAAACCCATTGATTTGGCAATTTGATTCTGAAATACTTTTATTTCTTGCGTCTGCAGTTTAGCCATGGGCTAAAGTTGTTCAGAATCAATTCCTACATTTTCTGATGCGTATTTACTTGATAAACACTGGACTTTTGTGTTTATTTATTACTGCTTAAATGGGCGAGTTGACGTTACAGGTTTGTTTTGGTGGCCTGTGATTATTTTCAACTTGGCAGCCTGGTGACCTGGTGGTCAGCGCTGTTGCCTCACCACTAGGAAGTTCCAAGGTCTGTTCCCGCGGGGGCCTTTCAGTGAGGGGTTGGTATGTTCTCGCCATGCTTTCGTGGGTTTTCTCCAGGTACTCTGGCTTCCACTCACAGTTCACAAACGCGTGTGCCAGGTTTATCGCTGGTTCTTCACTGCCTGTAGGAGTGAGTGTGTGTGGTTGCTGTGTGAGGCCTGCGATGGACTAGTAACCTGTCCAGGGTGCAGCCCCGTGTTTAACCCACAAAGAGCTGGGTTTGGCTCCAGCAGGCCCCTGTGACCCTGCATTGGAATAAGTAAGCGTAGATAATGGATGAGAGGATGGATCATTTTTGCAGAAACTGGAAAGCATTTCTGCACGGCACACAGCTTTTGATTTTGTCAGAGCTGTGTATCTTTTGTTCTTGTGGAGAAGAAACAGGCTTCCACTGAATTGCTCATGTTTACACTGTCACATTTCTAAAAAAGAGCGATTTCTCATCCATACTCATTTGCAGTTCTTTGTTTAAGTTCTGAGTCAGGTCAGCTCCTAATTCTGTCAGCTTTAGCCTGCCAGAGTTTTTTTTTTACTTCGTGCTGTAGAGATTTAGGCCCAGAAGTCACCACCACTGTAGCTCAGTGGCAAATAATCTTCGTGTAAAATGAAGGAAAAGGCAGCAGCTTAATGGGCATGTAGACATGGTAGAGATGACCTGCTGCAGTTCAAAGAATATCAAACTGGAAAAGAAGATGTTTTAAGTGGGTGCGGGGCTGCCATGGATCGACAGCGCCGCCCCAGCAGCAGTGAATCGCAGTGGTTCTAGTCCACGAGAGGGGTCTCACAGGAGTTGCCTCAGAGCGGTCCAGAAACGTCCCAGAAGCGACCGTGCGCTCTGCTCTGCTGGAAATATGCATTGGTTCTATTTTGGTGCTGGAGCACAGCTAAGACACGTGAATTTATACACAGCATCGGCGCTTCTCAATTCCAAGTACGCCAATTTTGGACTTGTGTTAATAGTTTTCCTTCTGGGATTGATAAATTATTTGTGAATTAAATTGGATCGTGTACATGGTCTTTTATATTTGGCAATTACAACTCAAGAGAATGTACTTCTGAGGATGACAGGACGCATTTCTAGTTTTGTCCAACTGGAACAGCAGTGTACTTGTGTACTTAATAACACCAATTTAACTGAGCATCAAATAAACATTCTGAGCATTAATAAACTAAGAAGGGACCGTAAACACCTCTGGAAAAAGTGCTAATAACCATTATTTTATATGCTGTATTTTAATAGGTTTATGCGTTGGTGTTTTAGCCACGTAAAAATTCAAATTTAGTGGGAAAAAAACCTGAAAATATCAGAGGAAGTTTTAACCACAAATATGAAACTATGACAACTATGTACCCATCTTAACACTACATTTGTTGAAACAACATCTAAGTTTTAACTTCTTTTTTATTTCTTTTTCTTCTGCTTGTTGGAACAAAATGCATTCTGGGATACTTTTCCATATCAAGTGTCCTCTGGATCCATCCTCTTTGAAACGGGTGGCACAAGAACAAATCTGGAGGTTTGGACCACGCTCGACACGATGCAGAATCTCAGAATCTGTGGAATATCTTTAAAAAGCAGCTGACCTCCTGGGGTTTTCATACACAACCATTTCCAGGGTTTGCAGAGAATGGTCCAAAAAAAGAGAAACTATCCAGAAAGAAGAAGAAACTATACCTCTTTAGGCAAAAATGCCCAGTTGATGCGAGATGTCTTCTGTTAATTGGACAACAGAAGATTGGAAAATACATCTCTGCTGCGGCAGTAGGACGAAACCCTTCATATAGCACGAAAGGATGGATCTGGCTCGAATGAGCATGTTAGGCCGTTGGTGACGTAACAGTGGGGGACGTCTGGAAAATTGGCAATCATTTTTTTATGCAACGTTGATTGAATATGTGAGCAACGTTTTGTCGATACCTTTCAGTGTACCAGGATAGCCAGATAAAGCGTGAACGTAAGCACAGCACTCACACTGATTTGAACCCAGTTGGATGTGACCAGCTTCTTACATCCATGTAATGTTATTACTGTCAGCAGTGGCTAAGCACAGGCTTCTATCTGGTTATGATCTTCAGAAATCCCATGGATTGATAAGCTTACACCACCTGCTTTAGCAGGTGACTGTAGCCGCTGCTCTGTTTCCAGATGACAGATGGCGGGGCTTAGGTTATCCTGGTTTAAGCAGTTTTCCTTGACTCAGAGGACTTAAACCTCTTGCACGACTAATTGGGACGTGACTGCGTCCACCCTATGTTGTCCGTGCCCTGCATGTGCTGCGTACAGGGATGGCCCCACACACTTTTAAACATGTGGGTGGACGTGGAGGCAATGTCAGCGATTACTTTGTTTGTCTGTTGTAATAGCTGGTTGGTCTCCTCAGTCATATACTTGTCAATAAACCCACGACCCCTCACTTCGTATAAGTAGAGAAGAAAAATAAGATCAGTGGTATAGTTAATCATTCATTAATTATTCATTATTCATTTATTATTCATTCATTATTTACAGTTTATACACCAAACTTCCAAAATGTACATGGGTTTGTGTGGTTTGTCCTTGATGTCCTCCACATGAAAACAGCTTCTTGTTGCTTTGAGTGTTCAGTGGAAAGGCAGATAGATAAAAAAAATAAAAGATTTTCAGCTGTCCTACATCAGGAAGCTCGCCCATCCTTTCAGATGTCTGTGAATATAAGTGTTGATGAGCATGTTGCATAGTTAACAGTCATGTGGAAGTGATTTGCGTGGACTTGTTTGTGAACCATAGGCTGTCAGGATGACTCACCAGTGCCCCATCCCAAGGCCATGTCCCTCAGATCTTTCTGGGGTGCTTTTGCATCATTAGTCCCACACGGGCAACAGCGTCAGGCCCAGAGAGGGGAGTGGAGGGGGGAATTGAACTACTGGCCTGGTGAGCCTGCCCTGAAAAGGGCACATGCCTCCCTGCACAATTATCCACTGTGCATAGAAACAACCCCCACCCCCCACACCCCACCGTCAGTTCACACAATAAGCACAACACACAAAGCACACAAAATGGTTTAAATCAAAATAGCCCAAACTGAAAGATTTACAAATACGGTTCAGATTGGCAAAGTGACACCGAAATGGCATTTCTTTGTGTTTAAATTGGATTTGTGAAATTGAATATGACTGTAGGCATTCCAGACATCCCCAAGGAGAGAGTTAAAACAGGCCCAACATCAGTAGATGTCAACTGGTATTGTACACAATAGCATGAGATCATCAGTGCATCATGAAAATTCATGCTCCAGAGAGTCTTATTTTGCCTACTTCTTCTTGTTTTGCAGGCTACTTCAGCATCTTAGCAGTGGTACTAAGAACAGATGATGACTCACCATGGACAGATGAGTTTGACAGTAAGTGCTTATGAAAAAATATATAAATATAAAACAACAACAAAAAAAATAACAGTAACACTGGGCAGTCTTGTACTAATTTCTTCTATCTATCATGAAATGTTTCTTTATTCTGCAGAAATCGAGTTATCGTGTTTGATTGAATCGATTTCCACAACAAATCCCAGAATTGAATGGAAGAAGTTGACAAGTGATGGACCAAGTTATGTGTACTTTGGCAAGAAGATTTCAGGTAACGCGTCGAAATCATAAGCAGGCGGACTGTCAGCTTATGGCGTCGTTCTACTGCTCATAACGTTGGTTCTCGCATGTTTTTCACAGGTGACTTGGAAAACAGAGCTGTCATCAGAGAGCCAGCCACACTAGTGATAACGAATGCCACACGATCAGATACAGCCAGATATCGCTGTGAGGTGACTGCTGCGGATGACCATAAGTCATTTGATGAGGTTGTGATTGACCTTGTTGTAAGAGGTAATCTGGCTTACTTTGATCTCCGATTAATATGCACGTACGTGTGTTTGTGTCAAGATACATAGTTAAACATTTTTACAACACGGAAACGAGCAAGTCATCAATTGTGCCCTTAAAAAAAAAAAGAAAAAGTCCTCACATAGTGAATCACAGTGTGGATGCTGTAAACTGAAACCGCGTTGTAGGTCGCACCAACCCTTTGGCATACATATGAGGATGCGTTATGACCCGAACTGCCCAGTTGCAAAGGCGTGTGCTGGGCTATAAGAGGAAACCTCTGAAACGGCATCTGCTCTGAATTGCAGTGCTAAAGAAAGCAAGTGCTGCATGTTTTGTTGGCATTTTCTGGCACAGCCCAAAAACCATGTTCTTATCCGGCCCTGTCAGTCCAGTGAACCATGCGGGATCAAAGTAACCTTTTTTTATTTGTAAGGCTTTATAGTGAATTATAAATGCAGCAGCATGTGTATTGTGTAATTGTGTTTCTTGCTGTGATGCTTTTTGAACCTTCTGTGGCGACTCACCGCTATCATGTGTTCTGTGCCGCTACAGTAAAGCCGGTGGTGCCAAAATGCAGCGTTCCGAAGTCAGTGCCTTTTGGGAAGTCAGCTGAGCTAAGCTGCGTGGAGGAGGAGGGCTTCCCCAAGTCTCAGTACCAGTGGTTCAAGAACAGGGAGGAGATTCCCGATGACCCAAAGACGAGCCTCAAGTTCCTCAACTCCTCGTACACGCTCAGTGTAGAAACAGGAACTCTGGTCAGTATCCGAGCCCGTGTGTTTGGACAGGAACACGCACACAAGTGGCAAAGGCGGGGCCACGGGGACAGTGGCCTAATGCCCAGGGTGGGGGCATTTATTTTGGGGTGACAGTTGATGGTGCGAGAGCGCTCGAGCTACAAGAAGAATGTGCTCTCCTCGTTTGCACATTCCTTAATTCTGGCCTGCGTTCCGGCGCAGCTCCGGCGCAGCTCCGGCGCCGCTCCAGCACCCTTCTGTCATCTTTAGCTGACACAACGCAGAAAACCACTGTACATGAATACATTTTTTGTTCCTTTGTTTTTTTTCCACTTTATTTAGTGATGAAGAGGCTAAAAGTTAAATATGGGTGGTTATAAAAATGGTGATGTGGGAAGACTGGAAAACTGGATATTTACACAGCACAATATCTATTATAACTAAAAATAATGGTGTCACAGTTTGAGGCGAATATTTAACGCCACGCCACACGCCTCTTCCGTGTTGTGGTTAACTGTCATGTGCTGTATAAATGTGTGAAAGTGTATCAGCCTCCTCTGAGAATGTTTAAGTTGATATTAGACAAGCGCAGCGCCGACAACAGTTTGCTGTTTCAGTGTTTTATCAGGAACAGACAGCTGTGCTCCCACGTCTGCTCAATTTACATATTTAATTTGAATCTCATTTTAATTTAACTGTAACATTTCAAATTCCCTGACATAGAAAATATATTTTGTCTGCTTTTGAGCCGTGCAAATAAGATGTGACCGTAGACATCCTTCACTGTCACAGATGCTCTGTATGTTCGCATGTACAGCCGCTGTCCCAGTCATCCCAGTCATCCCAGTCATCCCAGTCATGCCAGTCATCCCAGTACAGTATCGTGACTGATCCCAATTAAATAAATTAGTATTTCACATCAGGAGGCTGCATTGATCCCATGTGCTTTTTTTTATTTCGCCTGTACAGAAATTCATTGCAGTCAGAAAAGAAGATGCTGGTGAATATTTCTGCAGAGCGAAGAATGATGCAGGATATGCGGAGTGTGCGCCACAGAAGATGGAAGTCTGTGAGTGTGATGAATAAATCCCACGACGAAACTGATAATTACGAGTTTGTAACTGTATTGTCTTAATGAAACGAGGTCCTGTCCTCTGCTGTATTGTATTAATGTTAAGATCAGTCCAGATGTCAGTGTTTAAACTTGTCTCTGCCTTGAACCCTGCAGATGATATTGATATTGTTGGGATCGTACTGGGAGTGCTGGTGGTGGTTATAGTGCTCTTATGTATAACAGCGGGGATCTGCTGCGCATACAAACAAGGCTACTTCACCAGTGAAAAACAGGCAGGGAACAAGTAAGACTTCCGAACAGCTTCCCGGTCACCAGATCGACATCTGCCTCGTCTTTAACCAGCGCTACCGATGTCAACCGTTGCATAACTGTGGTCTGGTTTGTGTCTTCTAGTTACAAGGTTCCAGCCAAAGGAGATGGCGTGGACTATGTCAGGACAGAAGATGAGGTTTGTATAACTGAAAGATCAGAAAACAAAAACTGTAGAATTAGTTTTGGCTGAATGTCGAGCTACATGTCCTGGACAAATGTGGCCGGTGGCCATTGACAGATATGTTTGCTTAATATTAGACACTTTGACTAGATTTAGGAATATCAGACGTAATTCTAGGTGCTGTTTTTGCAGTGTATCTAAAGTGAACAATCCTTCGTTAATACTTTGTTTGTTGCACACTGTATTATCTGGAAATAATGACGAAGATATATTTGAAATTATACACTATTCGATAAATGTCTGCACTTAACAAAGTTAGATTTACTATCCCTTCTGGTTTTCTAACGTTCATACTTTAAACATGAGATTCATCAAACAGGCGATTCAATTGTTATTCTCAGTTATACAAAGAGAAGTGTGAGAACCACTGCTCCACGGGGTTAAATGCTGAACGACGTTCCCTGCAGGGGGATTTCCGACACAAATCGTCATTTGTGATCTGAACGGGGGAAGAGGACAGTGAGAAGTCGTGCTGAGTGGAAGACGTGACACGTGGGTCAGCCCTCCACACCGTCGGACCGCCGAGCCGCCGCAGTTTGTGCTCTGAGCTCCACTGAAATCCAGCGACTGAAATTCAGCATGACTGAAATCCAACTACTCAGATTTGCCAAAGGTGACAGGAGCTTGCAGGACAACAATATGTAAAAAAAAAAAAAACAAAAAAAAGAAAAAAGTATGCACATAGGGACTGAATATGATTTCATTTCTTTCACCCCCAGCTCAGTTTATTTGCTAAATTATGGTTCTTCTGTTACCTTTTTTCTTTACTTACAGTTTTTGCATGTTTTTGAACCCTAGCTGAAATAAAAGGCAACGACGAGGTGGAGAAGGAGGAAGCGTCCTTCTCTGCAGGCTCTCCAACCTGACATCTTTCTACTGTAAACGTTTTGCTTCAAAGCTTTTTTCTTTTTTTTTTATTTGTATAACTTTTTTTTTTCTACTGTTGAAATTTGCCAGACTATTTTTGATGGAATATGTTTTAAAATGCCTATAGATAAATGTTTACTTTTTTAAACATTTGTAAAATACTAACTTTTTTGTAGCATAACATATGAACCAATTTAACCACGTCGTGTCAAGCTGGTGTCAAGCACCGTCGCAGGAGAAAGACAGACATTTCTAAATTACCTGTAGTTGCATATCAAGAATTGCGTCTTGATTGGCGGTCTTACATATTGAATTTCTCCACTGGTGTTACCCAGTTTCTGTCGTGAGACCTCCATGTTAACGTAGATAGTCTTAGCAAGAGGCTTTAACGAGTGCCAGTTAAAGGCTGTGAATCACTGTACACACTCAGTGCTGCGTTTTCATGGTTTTAAGTGTCCTTTTATGCTTGCTGTTAATCTTGTGTGTCTGCATAACTATACACACACACACACACACACATATATATACATATATATGTATATATATATATATGTATATATATGTGTATATATGTGTGCTGTCAGGGTTGTTTTACTGTCGTAAATACAGTGTATGTTCAGTATTACACTATAACAAGAAGAGGAAAGACGGGAAAGAAATTATGGTGAAAAATTGAAATAAGAACACATGGTACTTTCATTTTTACAAGGGAAAACTCTTTATTTTAATATTAAATAGAAATCATAATAATGTAATACCCCTAAATTTAGCTATTATAATTACAATTCCTGAAGGGAACCAAACTCCCAGAGTCGGTTTACTGAGTTACCGTTTATTTATGACTAGACTTTGTAACTGCAAAGACAAATGGCGTCAGTAGGGTTTCTTCAACAAATAATTATTTATTCTAACAGTACCTTTAATAAGAACTTAGCAGATATAGTTTTAAAAGGAGTTGATGTGGAGTTAAGATGTCGCCCAGTGAAAAGCTCATCTTTTGTTGCTAATTCCTAACAGTTCAGTCGGTGCAGACGTGATCAGTCACCCAGTGAAGACAACAATCCTGCACACATTCATGCTTTCAGCGCAGAAAAAGAGCTTAATCCTGCTCACGACGTGACGCTGCTCCGCCGATGCTGATCCACCAGGATTTGGAGCGTTGGTGGAGCGGCTGCTTTTCTTTCATTTCCACGTTCTACTCATATTTGTTTCCACCTTCACTTTAGCACCTTATCGGTTTTTTTCAGCAGATCAGGTCCTTTGAGGAATCGGTTGGGCAGAGGGGAAGTTCGTCTGCCTCGGCTTGAGGAGTTCCCTGTTTCTGCTCGTTTCTTATAAAACTTCAACTTTCTCAAGTCAAACTTTGATTCACTCTCGATCATTCTGAATTGGAGTTTTGGCACAAAAGAACTAGGTTTAGTCTTGGTTCGTCTCAAGCTGGATTTCAGTGCTAACTGCAACATAATTGTGATGTAAAAAGGAATTTGGTTTAAACATGAATGGTTTTTTTGTTTTTTGTTTTTTGCTGCAACCGAGCCTCACAGCAAAGCCGAAGGCCAACAGAAGTAACTCTGCATAAGTGGTCCTGCAAAACACAACCAGCGGTCCTGGAGGGTTGACAGTTGTAGTGATTGTAAATAGATTTTTTTTTCCTGCTCATTATAATTCCAGATTATGTAAAGTGGTGAAATGAAAACAGAATTGAGGCAATATGAAACTCTTTCCATTTGAAAGACTGAAGATAGGTAACATTCTGGCAGGTACTTCAGACCATGAATAAGAGTTTCACGGCTCCGCTTTATAAAGACTCCATAGCTTTGTTATGTTTGGCTCTGATCATCCTTTCAAACTGCAATCAGATTTTTAAAAAAACAAAAAGAATCTGACATGCATGCGTGTTCTTAACCCACTTGTAGTCTAAAAGAATATCTTGATGAGCTGTGATGAGAATGTTATAATCAGCAAAGCAGTGAAATGTTGACCGATCATCAGTCATGGTAGAGACGATATGCCCAACATTTGCACATCCTCAGTCAAGTTTAACGTGTTATTTCCCCAGTAAAGGCCACAACTGAGTCTAAAGTTGTGCAGCACACTGATGCATAAACCTCCCATCATTGGAAAAAAGTCATTCCTCTTAAGTGCCTTTTGTCATCAAAGTAGTTCATGTTTTCTACAACCATGCTCTTACATTCATGTACCTCGCTTTGATACCTTCAGAGATTTTTCTTTTTTTTACCCCCCAGTCATTTTCCAACAAACATGGCGTTTGAGAGGAATGATGTTACTGCAAATTTCCGGTTCCCTACTTTACATATCTGTTTATTTGTAAATAGATATAAAGGTGTAGACATGTTGAAGTAGAAATGTTAAATACTAGTGCCTATATATAGTTGGACATATTTTTGGTAAAGACACAAAGTACTATCAGGCAAAAAAATAAAAAAAATAAAATAGTAAAAGATCCCCAAAGCAGAGACGTTTCTCCCGGACAACTGAGCAGGTTTTATTTTGAAATCTACCCACGCTCCTTTCAGAGATTAATGCAAACAATGAGTTCGGTCTGCGTCCGCCAGCCAGAGGACTGGGGACTCTTGGCGTGTTGTGTACATCAGAGGGATCGGCGTTCATGCGGTGAACAGGTAGTCACCCTGAACAAGGCTGGCTGGACACTGAAGCAGCAAAAGCACAGACTGTTTTACTGTTTTCCCACATCACGGAGACCTGTGAGACAGTTTCTAGTGTGTGGTGTCCACCGCTGGACAGGTTTACTGGTGGCACTACTGGTACCGACTCTGTATCCTGACTCCCTGAACCAAACGTTCATACGTGTTCATTTAAGTCCTGCTGGGGTTGTTTTGGTCGTTTTAGAGCCACTACTTGTGATTAATAAAACTCACTTCATATTGTACAAAAGACATTTGTGGTTTCTTTTTTTATTTGTGTGTGTGATGTCCGAATTGTGGATCTGCCTGCCAGTCTCCAGCTGTTCACAGAACAGCTACTGAGGACGGATATACGAAAGAGAATCCCAGTGACAGGAGTTTTCTAGTGGGAACAGCATCAAAGCCGCAATTAAAATGTTTCTACTTTTTATAAATATTTTTCCTTATTGCCTTTTCAACTATTTATGATTGATATACATTCATTACAATTTCAGAGGTGAAGCAGGGACTTGACAAACAAATCTGCACTCAGGCAACTTTAAAAAAAAAAAAAGTTTCTTTCCATTTTGGAGAAACATTTTTTTTTTTTGGAGCAGCTTCATTAGAGATACTTCTCTCCAGCAGGTAGATGTCAGCCGGGCACAGGTAAGAACATCAAGATGTGTTGTGGGACATGTCTTTGGGGTCCATGGATTTCTCTTCAACAGTACAGAGTTTTGTTGTGAATACATAATTATCTTTGCATGTACTTGTGGGCCAGAAGCCAAATCCGGTGGCGGACCATATTTGGCCTGCGGGCCCTGAGTTTGACATGTCTGATCTAAAGCCACTATCCATTAGTGGGAGTTCCCACTCCACATACACAGCGTTCTGTTTAAAAGTTATAAAGAGAACTATAATGAATGAAGTCAGCGCAGATCATGAACTGTAGAATCAGCAGAGCAAATGGACACTTCATTTACAGTAATGCCTTTTAGCAGAGACTGATCGTTTGGAAAAGGAAAAAGTGATTTTCTTTAGTGATTTAAAAAAAGCACGATGCTCATCTTTAGGAAAATGGACTCGTGCCCTGATGAAACCGTTTGGTTATGCATCTTACATCTTACTCTCACACAGTGGCGTTAGTCCGTTCCACCAACTCCAGAAATATTTATATTACATTTATTGATTCTCATATAATTCAAATCTGTTCTCAGTTTAATACTTAAAAGCAGATAATTATATTTGTCTTTAAAGCCTGTCACAGTTTAAACATATAAACTCAGGAGGAGGATATTCTGCTGTTGCTAAAAGGAGCCGGGATAGGCTCCGGCAGACCCCTGCGACCCTGCAAAGGATAAAACGGATATAGAAAATGGACAGTTTTATTTTATAATCCTAAATAACATGGTTGTACACAACATTCTTGCTAAAAGTGCTATAAGTTCAGTGGAGTTTCAGTTACAAGATTTTATATTTACTGGAAATTAAAACTTCATTTATGTTTGTTGTTTCATAGAAATAATGATTAAAACAATGTGTTACTCAAATATCTTACGTTTCCCCACCACACTCGTGTAAATACCCCTGCAGATCCTGTTCCAATAATCCTGATTCAGTTTTTGCAAAATTGCATTTTATGCCTTCTTTTTAGTTTTTGCTAAATTACAATACTTCCGCGTTTCGATGCCCTTCTCTCAAACAGAAATATTTAAATTAAAAGGTCTAACAGTTGACAAAGAACATGACTAATAAACTCAATAAAGGCATGAATAAAG
The DNA here is from genome assembly GCA_014839995.1 of Xenentodon cancila. Taxonomy (NCBI): domain Eukaryota; kingdom Metazoa; phylum Chordata; class Actinopteri; order Beloniformes; family Belonidae; genus Xenentodon; species Xenentodon cancila. Next base: position 25,527,328 of record CM026213.1, on the reverse strand, counting down.
ATAAAGGGGACTAAAGAGGTTGAATAAGTTCACTTCAGTGGTGTAATTGTGGACAAAGAGCCACAGTGTGTGGCCACATTTGGTGCATATTTATCTATTTAAAAAAATACTTCAATTACTGTCTTCTCAGTTGCTGTCTGGCAGATCTTTGTTGTCTTCGTCTACTCTGACTCTTCTATTTGTTGCTCTGAAGCCTTTTCACAGCGTGATCCATACATCGGATCTGTGCAGAAATGTTGGAAATTTCTGGCAGATTTCGAAGCAGAGCCATGTGAGCTGATGTAGGCAGAGCAGAGACTATGGAGACGGGAGAACTGATGGGAGGGGGTGGAATCATATCCGACAGAGGGATGTTGCCTGTTTAGAAAATATCACAGCACTGTGTGATAAACTGACATGCTGACAGGATATATACCCGCACCACTGTCAGGACTTTAGCTGGACCTAGAATAAATGATTTCAACTGTTTGAGGACAGATTGGCGAGCTCTAAAAAATAAATAAATAAATGTGTTTACATTTCACCATGAGAAATTTTGGTAACACTATTATTGACTTTTTTTTTCATTTACAATGGGAGGACCATCATCATCGTTTTTTTCTCCCAAGTCACTAGAACCAAATGGGTTATTAGAAAAATGAACTAAATTAAAGATTTTTTGGAAAATGTGATCCTGGGGGAGCCTGATAACAAACCAACACCCACCCACGTGAATATTAAATGAAACTTTTACATCTATTCTCATATTAATACAATATAATATTCTCATTTTAACAGTGTCAGTTACTAATGAGGAGTTTCCTTCATTTGTATAGATAATAATAAAAATAAATCTTCGTACTTATGGTGCAGGACGGAATTTATATGACATGGACATTTTTAAAATCCTGTATGATGGCACAAAACATCCGGAGATTAAATACACAATCCTGCACAATCCTGCGATTGAACGCAGGGCGCTCAAACGAGTGACGCGGGCTCGCGCTGCCCTCTAAAGGCTCTACCACGCCATCGATAAAACGGGTCCAAAATTCTGGACGTGATTTTTATTTACGATCATAATTCAGCAAATCCAGACTTTGCAAAAAAAAAAAAAAAAAAAAAAGCTGAGTTTAAGGTATTATTATATTTTTCTTTTCACGTTCCGATGCCCTTAAACAATATATTAAATAAGACCGGAACATACATCTTAGTAATTTTACATTTCGTTTAGTGTTTATGCCTCATGTCAGTGACTTATTGCACATTTTTATCTTCGATTTAAAACTTTGTTCCGAGGACGTGAAGTGCCTCGTTTCTAGTTAAGGACTGAAAAGTGCATAAACACTGTAACTACCGGAGTTATCACCGTTTACAGTAAAATTGGACGACATGACTCAGTGCTGATGAGACGTGGGAGTAAGTTGTATGTGATTTTATTTTTTTTTTTAAGTAAAAACTGTAATTTGGTAAGCGCTTGATTGTAATGCGTTTTGTCGCGCGACGCATGCGCAGTAAACCTGGACAACAACAACTAAATCCGGGAAGCGGCTCGCGCCGGACTATGGCTGTGGTCCACGCGCAGCTGTCCTCGTGCGAGACGCAGTGACACGCGCCGGCCGGAGTGACGAGCAGCAATGAGCTTCTTTGGTTTTGGTCAAAGCGCAGACATCGACGTAGTTCTGAATGACGCTGAAACGAGAAAGAAAGCTGAGCATAAAAGCGAAGGCGGAGGGAAGGACACGTATTTTCTCTTCCACGACGGCGAAACGGTGTCGGGCAAAGTTAACGTTACGCTGAAAAACCCGGGAAGGAGGCTGGAGCACAACGGCATCAAAATAGAGTTCGTCGGCCGGATAGGTGAGCGGCCGGTCGGCCTGCAGTCCACACCGCGTCCGCCGAGAGAAGTCAGCTACGACGCTCCGGAGCGGACCACGACGACGTCGTTTAATCCGTCTGTCTACTCAAAACGAGCTACCATGCCATCATTCAAGTGTCATGTGTCATGTCGAAGTATTGGGTCTCGTGACAGATGTTCGTGCACGCTGCCGTCAGCTGACACATCAGCCGTTTGTGCGGCGCGAATCGATTGTAAACACACTTCACTTCTCGACTCGCTTCTGAGCCTGCGCGCTGTCATTTAGGGACCATCAATAAATGACCACCTGCACGAAACAGGAGTTACCCATATAGCCTCCGTACCACGTGACCCGGTTACTTAAATCCCAGCTGAATTGTGTCCACACGGATAGAAAAAAGAAACAAAACGCACACTTTGAGCGGGATTATAGGATTTCTTCAAATTTATATTAAAATGGCAAATTGCAATTTTCATTTAACCTTTTTCTCTCTCTAATTAGTTTCATGCCAGCGACCATGTGATTTGTTTTACTACGAGACACAAATAAGACACGCGTCTTTAGCATTTTGTTGAGTTTCATTTTAAATTTTTATGGGTAGAATTTATGGTTGTGATTGATTTTCATGTAGTTTATTTTCAAAAACGTTTTACAACACGTGACTATGCTCCAAACATCGGCATAATCATAGTACTCCAGTAGAACAACAAAACGCACCTCTTTATGGTCCATTTAACTAGTTAGTCATATATATATATATATATATATATATATATATATATATATATATATATATATATATATATATATATATATATATATATATATATATATATGCGTGTGTGTATTTTGTCTATAAGGGTGCTATAATTATTATAATTGAATAATAATAATATAATTATAATTTAAGTTTAGAATAATTAGGTCACATTTTTGTAAGCTATTTTAAAAAATGTGAATATCAATTAAAAAAAACTTTCCTTTTAAATATTCATATAAAATAGTATAAAAAATGTCCCAATGCAGCACAAAAGGTGTCTCGTTTATTATTATTCGTCTCAGTTTGATTAGGTCTTGGAGTGACATTACTACCAAACTGTCAAAACTTTTTCCCATAAAAATGTATATAAAATAGAAGTCCTGAAATGCATTTAAACAGGTGCATCTTCTCTTTTGTAGTGCAACAAGAAAATAGATTTTTTTCCCCCATATTAATTATTATAAAAAATGGAACCCTTTAATTCCCTTTAAAAAGGAAATGGTCAGTTGTGATCGGTGGACTGCCATTCGGCTCAGGTTTTGAGTCACTGAGTTACATGATGTTGAAGCTATTGTGATAAAGGCATAATACCCTTGGTTATTTATTGATGGTCCCTAAAAAGAGCTGCAGGCTCAGAGGTGGATGTTGGTGGAGTTTCCATCCTAAAACTAAACTCACTGCAATATAGCCTGTGAGCAGACCCCTTTACTTAAACAATGTTAGTGTCTGTCTTATAATTGCAAAAAAGGAATTCACTTGTTAAGAAGTCGTTCTTTTTTTTGTCTTGTGTATTTAGTGAAAACTTGTCAAGGTTACAGATATAAAAAAGGTTTTTTTTTTGTTTATATTTTTTGTAATATCCCAAGTTGAGCCTCCCTTTAGACTCAGCAATAATATAAACAAATATAAATGTTTATAAACCAAATTTATTAATAATGAATTTGTTATAAAAAAAGTTAAACTGGTAGTGGTGAAATTTTACTTTTTAAGAATATATTTTATTAAACTACCCTACTTGGAAATAATTTTAATTTTGTACTTTAAGCAGTCATCTGATCTCAGTCTTTGCAAAACATGCTATATCCTCAAACATAGATGGATGGATGGATGGATGGATGGATGGATGGATGGATGGATGGATGGATGGATGGATGGATGGATGGATAGATGAAAGTTTGTGTCACCTAATAACCTTTGTTTTGCACTTTGAAGTTTGATCTAAAACTATAACACTATTTTGAATCTGGAAAACGTTACATGCACAGAGGTTATATGTTAATGAAGTGTATGCACTAGTGTATAATAACATGTCACATAACATTATCATGTTATTGTAAATGAATTCAAACGTATGTGATATGGATGGTGATGACTGTCTGATGATATGTGCGTTTTCCAGAACTGTACTACGACAGAGGAACCCACCATGAGTTTGTGTCTCTGGTAAAGGACTTGCTTCGACCGGGGGAGCTTACACAGTCACAGACTTTTGACTTTGAGTTCACTCATGTGGAGAAACCATATGAATCGTACACCGGTCAAAATGTCAAGTTACGGTAAGCACTAGTGTGTTCCCTGTAAGTGGTGCACGAGCTCACAAAATGTTTTGATGTTTTCGCGTGAGTGCTGATGGAACTGACGAATCCTCGGCTGAAGGTATCCCTGTTGCTTCTTTCATCAGTTCAGTGAAGCCTCACAGCCGTTTAGACAACTTGGTGCTTAATTAATTTTCCTCTGTTTTTAAGCTACAGTTATAAATAAACCGAGTACTTCTCAGGTTACAGCTCATAACAATAGTTACCAGAGTTGTAACAACAAGTTTCAACATTATGGGTGGACTTTGAAGGCTTTGATTTGAGTTCACCGGTGTACAAGACTGATAAAATGTAATTGCAAATCAAAGTAACATGTTCATACAAATAGCCTCACTTATATATGTCAGTTACATTCTGTGTTTGAAAAAACAAACAAAAATCAACTTTTGTTTAAACTTCCTTGCAGATACTTCTTGAGGGCCACCGTTCTCCGCAGACTCAACGACATCAGCAGAGAGCTTGACATTGTGGTTCACACACTAAGCACATACCCTGAGCTGAATTCCTCCATAAAGATGGAAGTGGGGATTGAAGACTGTCTACACATAGAGTTTGAGTACAATAAATCCAAGTATGAGTTTCTTGTAAAATCCGTTAGAACAACTAATAGTAACAAGCTTTTTTTTTTTTTTTTTTCTTTTATCACAATCATACATGCTTACTCAAAAGCAAGTGAGGCTATGTGATCGAGCATGTCATTTCCCTGCAGGTATCACCTCAAAGATGTAATTGTAGGGAAAATTTACTTTCTGCTGGTGAGGATTAAGATCAGACATATGGAGATTGACATCATCAAGCGAGAGACAACTGGCACGGGGCCCAACATCTACCATGACAATGACACCATAGCAAAATATGAAATCATGGATGGTGCTCCAGTCAGAGGTGATCACGCGGTTTTCTACAGCCTGTGCTTCTGTTGAGTTTCTTGTTCTTGTGGCTGAGTTCAGTTGTTGGTGTCTAAATCTGCTTTTGTTTTCATGTGCTTACAGGAGAGTCTATCCCCATCAGGTTGTTTCTAGCAGGCTACGAGACGACGCCCACTATGAGGGACATAAATAAGAAGTTTTCCGTGCGGTACTACCTCAATCTGGTTCTCATAGATGAGGAGGAGAGACGCTACTTCAAACAACAGGTACAAAAGCTACTTTTTAAATGTAATTACACTCTGATAAAAACTGGTTCACCGCAACAACATAACACTCAAACAAACTAGCAGATGACTATGTTGACATGGACCACAATACTCCGGTTTTAATCTGATTAAGAAACTGCCACGTAAACAGCAACCTTATTCTAGTGAAGTTCATAATCGAGTGAGCCAATTATAGTCACATTGTGAAGGCATGTTAAATGCTTTAATCGATATATGACATCCTGTTGGAGTCTTTGCGGTATATTGCATCAGTAAAATCCATGCTGATGACTCTTTCCCACCAGTCTTTACTTCTTCTCCTCATGCAGTTGTGCTGAGATCTCTGGAGGGTGTAGAATAGTTGCAGAATGGCAGTGCAGCGACCTGTTGCTGTAAAAAGTGTTTCTCCTGGCATCTATTACCAAGAGTAAAACTTGAACACTCAGAACAGTATAATGCATCATTATGCCGGTGAGCTTGTTTTTTTTGTGTTATTTAGTTTTCTGGAGGGAACGGCTAATGTAAGCCGCAGTAACCAGGGTTGCCGGATCTCAAGAAAAATGAACATGTTTATTTTTGTGACTGTAAATCAACAGTGACGACAAGGAGCCAGTGTCATGCTGTCTTTAAAAGTAAGGACGGGCTGTGTATACTGTGTGTGTGCAGTAGGTACGGTACGAAGTGTGAGATTAAAATGCTCCGTCATGAGCTGCAGAGAGTTGTATTCCCTTCCTGCTCACCGGTCACATCAGGTCGATGTCACGTGTGGCGATTCAGTCGGGGCAAAGGAAAGATATGACCAAACCTGAAACAGGCCACAGCTCCGAAAAAGTCCAAAACCAGTCCAGTCCAATGACGAGTGCACGGAGAGCCAGCTCGTCAGGTCAAGATTCAGCGCTTCACCTGCATTTCAGGGATAAGTAGAATTAAGCATGGTACTGAATAAAAATGCTGACCTAAAAACTAAAGCCTCGTCACACACACAGCTGTTCTGGTATCAGTTTCCACACTACTGATGGAGTGTGCGAGGTTTAGGCAACTGGAGGAGGGAGCTTCAGTAGGAGAGAGATGCTGGTCTGCGTTGTTCCTCCAGGTCTCTAAACACGGCAGCAGGGTTCGCTGAGCACTTAGGGACCCAGGACCAAAGGCTGTATATGAAGAGCTGTGTCACTTCACCCGTAACTTTTCTGAAGAGTCCTCGGTCGACTTGGCTTGCGCTAACCTATGATGGCAGTTAATATTACTTTGTCAGATCTTCATTTCAAGTGTAGCTACAAAACAACATCCGAAGTGAGCGTCGCTAGAGCTGAAATGGAGACCAGCGGAGCCTGCTGGGACCTGCTACTAACAGGGGTTAGACCTGTAGTCGGCCACGGCATTGACTGCAGGTACCAGCAGACTTCCACTTGGAAGGGTCCTGAGAGGATCCGCCACGGCTCCCAAACAACGAGCCAGCCCACAAACCAGTACCGGCAGTCCATCTGAAAAGTTAACAGCACAACAAAGCAACCTAACAGAGCACAATCATTCATATTTTAAAAAGGATTCTTTAAAATAGGAATGATTGCGCTCTGTTAGGTCTTTAGTCACCGCTCAGAAATTAATGTGCATACATTTATTGCTTTTATCATTTTACATGATGTGGTGCACATAGATTCACCCCCCAAATAGTTATGGATGTGAAATCTGGTTATGGAGATCTGGTCTGAAAGCCTTTGTATATTTAAAACAGCAGCTGAAAACGAAGCTGGAACAGGTTCATAGGATTTGAATGAATGACTCGGTATACAAATGAAGAGAACAGAAACCTTTATTGTCATTGCACTTCAGGTGTACACAGTTTGCAGCTTCGGTTATAGATTCCTATGTAGATAGAGTATGAGAGTGTACTGCTGGGACATGGTGTGCAAGATGGTATAAGGCAATTTGTTTTGGGTTATTATGTTGCAGGAAATCACTCTGTGGAGGAAAGGTGACATAGTGAGGAAGAGCCTGTCTCACCAAGCTGTCATTGCCTCCCAACGCTTCGAGGGCTCCAGTAATCCAGAGAGGTCCCAGAACCAGAACACCAAAGAATTCAGCACCTAAAGCGCTGCCTACGCCTCACCTTCCAGTTTGGCGTGTCTGAGTGGACACGATGCACATACGTCCGTCTGAGTTTTGACTGTACAATTAGTTTGTGTTGAGATAAAATGCAATGCGATGTTTGTCAGAGAAAGTGAGTGTGTGTGTGTGTGTGTGTGTGTGTGTGTGTGTGTGTGTGTGTGTGTGTGTGTGTGTGTGTGTGTGTGTGTGTGTGTGTGTGTGTGTGTGTGTGTGTGTGTGTGTGGCACACACAGTCATTCCCCAGACTGCTGTTGCAAGTACAGTAAATCTCAATGGATTTCTTTTCCGCCGCCGTATGAAATGGGTGGAGTTGACCACGTTGAAACTGATCAGACATTGCCAGCAAACCTCTATCACAAAACCCGCTTGAAAGTGCTCATCTTCATCTTTTCAACATTTATTATACAGCTCAGTGGAACAACCACACTTATTAGACACACTTGAATTCAATTTGCAGAAGCATCTTGTAAGTGTGTACGAATGCACAACAGAGCCGCCTTGACAACGTGTCTGACATGAGCTTCAACGGGCCACGAAAACCGCCTTGTCATGCCATAGATTAAAGAAAAATAGAGTCAGAAATAGATCCTACTTCACATTTCTGTCTTCACAGAAGTAGGACAATGTGACATTAACTAGTTAAGGGTTGTTTTTGCTATCACTGCTGGAAAAAACAGGTATTTATTTAAATTGTAGAAAACAATAGCAATTAATTACAATATTTTAAAAACTCTTTAAAGGAAAGGACAAAATGCTACATTTGTATGAGATGATGCTGGAGATATTTTCATACATGTTCATTCTCTGGTTAGAATCGGTGTGACGATAACATATTTTTTCTGGCTCAAAATTAGCACTTAGTTTGTTTTGAGGAACCTGTGGTCGTGGCTTGGCGTCGAGCGTTTCCACTGCTGCTTAAACAAACGTAGCTCTTGTGACTCCTTTCAGATTTAATAATATACTGGTTACAGTTACTAATATCTCATAGCTCGAGGCCCTTTTCCCCTTTTACATTTTCTGCTGTTTTCTGCTCTGTCCTTTTCATGGAGACGTTGTTAGGGGGTGTATTACTGTCTTTAATCAAGAACATACTGCATGTCTTCAGTTTGAGAGTGGGATTGTTTCTTATCATGATCATGTATTGTACTGCTCTACTGTCACGCCCAAAACGTCTTTAAATGCGCGCAGATCAGTTCTGCTTCACCTGAAGACTGCGTTTCTGCTCTCAGATGCATTATTGCTCCTATAAATGTTCTGCCTTCTGTTGAAGACCTTGTCCTGCCGCTCAGGCTTTCTGGACAAACCTCTCCAGTTGTGTTTTCATGTTTCCTTTCTTTTTTAATTGCTGTGTAGAGAGCTCAGTGGTGCCAGCTTCAACCCTGACATTACTACCTCCTCGTCAACTCTACACCATCGAGCAGATGCAGCACAATTTTCTGTTATGATGCCGTTCCTTCTGCTATCTGCGAGTTAGTGTTATAAACAGAAAACAATATTAAGAGAAAAAGTGATAAGTAAATACAATGGAAACTTAAGAGGAAGTCAAGCAAGCAAGTCTCCTGTTGATGATGTCAACATTGTGTTAGTGAGTCACATTATTTCTGTTTATGCCTCAGTAAAATGCTGAAAACCTACTGATATTTAAGGTTATTTGTTAAAAATGATTGGATTTGCTGAGTGTGGAACAGTATTAATTTTAAGTGTAAATGCACAGTGCTGAGGGAGAAGTAAATAACACATGAGCGTGAAAACCAAAAGCCCTGTTGTCAAACTGTACCTGTGCACCCTTGATTGATTATAGTAATACACTCCTATAACAGTGATATCAGGGCAGGGCTCATGAATAGAGCAAAATTCACTGTTTCAAAAAGTATTAATTATGTGTTAAGTGGGAAAACGCTGTCTTTTCTTTCTAAACTCCTCACATATTCACACTATTCACACAGGGTTACATCTGCTGTTATATTTACCGTTTCAGGATGCACTCACATTAGGCAATCCACGCTGTGGCAAAGTGCTATTAAGCCTTGAAGTCCAGTTCGTTTGGATGCTGTGAGTGCTTCCTTTCCTTGTTCAAGCACGGCACGACCCCTGGTCTCCGGGCCGACCCCTGGTCTCCGGGCCGACCCCTGGTCTCCGGGCCGACCCCTGGTCTCCGTGCCGACACCTGGTCTCCGGGCCGACCCCTGGTCTCCGGGCCGACTCCTGGTCTCCGGGCCGACACCTGGTCTCCGGGCCGACCCCTGGTCTCCGGGCCGACCCCTGGTCTCCGGGCCGACACCTGGTCTCCGGGCCGACCCCTGGTCTCCGGGCCGACACCTGGTCTCCGGGCCGACCCCTGGTCTCCGGGCCGACACCTGGTCTCCGGGCCGACCCCTGGTCTCCGGGCCGACCCCTGGTCTCTGGCATGATCATGGGTGTAACTTTGGTTTGGAAAGTGAGAGGGAGAGAGCAGATAGTTGGGCTCCTCTGGCAGAGAAAAAAACAGACTTAATTTCATGCATTTGTACATACACTGGGACTATAATGAAGCGAAAGCAACAAAATAATTAGGCTGGACATATTCATTTATTCTGCCAGAAAGCATAAAAGCATGACAATTCAGCGGTGCGGAATCCTGTATTAGTAAATAAAAAGGCAGTCGACCAAGAATTGAGAGGATCATTTTATGAAATTAGAAATCTTCACCATTCATTTGTTTTCTGTGTGTGATCAGAGTTGAAATAATGTCACTTCTGCTGTTTTTTCCATTTCTTTATATAACTGCATGAAAAGGTTGATGTAACTTTGTGTTTCTGCTTTTCTTGTCTCAAACTCTGTTTTGATCCAGCTCATCGCCGTCTGTCCTCCGACATGAAAGAAAACTCAAGAGAATCAATGTTGAAGGGAAAACAGTCATAAACCCTGTTCAAACATTGTTAGAGTATGACTGGGTTTTTTCTTTAATTCAACCTTATATTTCAGACAACCCCATGTTCATTTTTTATGTAAACTTTTTACTTTTACTGTCAATGAATCAACTTTTTTTGTTTTGTTTTGTTTGACTGCAGCTCAACTTCCTGCAGATCAGTTTCTGCTGCTGTCTAATCGTTATTTCTGTTTAGCAGGACAGACTTCTCATACAAGATTCATGCAGAATATTGAAAAAAAAGCCCAAGAAAAACGTTTAGCACTGTTTTTTCCAAAATAAATGTTAATATAAGAAGTGTTAAAACACAAAAAGGGGCGTGTCTTATACTTTCTTACTGTCTTATACTAGACATTTGAAATGTCTTTCTCGTGGGTTTAAAGCTATTTAAAAAAAATGAAAATCAATAACAAATATTTTTTCCCCATATAAAAAATATAATTTTAATTATGTATTAATGTACAATATCAGAGATGAGAGACTTGCAGACACACTTACATGGCAGCTGTAGCCTCTTGATAAAGACGGGACAGATGAGTCAGAGCTCCAGTCTTGTTAAAGTCATGTGGTCCTTCGTCACCGTCTCCGTCATGTATTTGAATCTGCAGCAGGACAGGAAGTGTGACCAGTGGAGTGAGCTGTACCTTTCATTTGTCATGTTTAGTTATGTTACTTCAAGTTTACCAGGGTTTTATTTTATTTTTTGTATAAATTCAGTTTGGTTGTTAAAAAAAATATTTTTCTATAGTTAAAAAGAGCTGAAGCGTAATTCCAGTCCTCATTCTCTCACATCTCCATGAACAGAGTATTTTTTCTTTATTCTCAAACTAACAGCAGTCCAAAGCGACGGTGGCGTTTCATATTACACCGCGGAGGACTCGACCTTCACGCGATTGAATATTTGCTTTGGAATCAGTTCATAACCATGAAAATAGCAAAACAATGACGTTCACTTTGCACACTGATGAAAAACAAACAAACCCATAACTTGTCAAACTAAGAGCTGAATATAGAAAATAAAAGATGTGTCCCTCCTGTTTTATACAGATTAATGTAAAACAATGATCTCACATACACACTTCATTAAAGAAGTGTAGTATTATAACTCATGTATTGAACATTATAAGTGTTAAAAACTGCTTATTTGTAAGGTTAATACGTTGCTGTTTAAATTCAGGAGGGTAAGAATGTTTATTGCTCAGTCGTTGACTAAGTTTTTACTGCATCTGTGTACAGTACAAAAGCATCAGCTGCAAATCCAAAATGATTCAGTTGTATATGCAATGTTTATACATCTTTAGCAAGGGAAGAGCATTCAGATGAAAACAATTCTCTGCTGGCCAGCGTTCCACTGATGGCCTCAGGGTTTTCTGTCACTGGTGCACATTCTTTGCTTGGTGACGATGTCACTGAAGCCTGCGAAGGGGAACATGATCCACAACAGGCGTGGGATCATCTTTCTGAGTGGAACGTTTGCAAGAGCAAGGAGCACAACTGATCAAGGTTAAATTCACTCTCCCTCTATATAATTCTCCTTTAGTAACTCCTTAGAATTATAGCAAATTTCTACTAATTCCTCATTTTTCAACAGGAAATGTCTTTAAAAAAAGAACTGTTCTTACCACAGATAAGTCACACATTAAGCTTCTATCCATGTACATTGTACTTTAGACATATGTACATCACTTTTTCCACATCACTGACAACTGGAAACATCTCCCATACATGGCTGGATTTATGCACATTCCAAGATGTGAATTGTAATATCTCAGTCGGACTAAAAAGTGAGGTAAAACCCAAAGCAGAAAATAAGGTTGTCTAAACTTGGTGCTTTCAAGGGAATCAGGTGTTGGAAGGTAGGCAATGCAATACAACTCAAGGTGCTTCACGGAAACCACATTCTGTGTGTGTGTGTGTGTGTGTGTGTGTGTGTGTGTGTGTGTGTGTGTGTGTGTGTGTGTGTGTTGTCTGGGTGCCATATAGCCAGATGTTTGTGGCCATCAAGGCTAAACATTGGCATTAATCCATGTGCAGCATGATCTATGAATGTGTATGTCCACGTTTTCTGCCAGACCTGATTGATTACTGATAGGTTTGCCACAAGCTTTAATCACCAAAGCAGCCAAGGTTGTCAATGGGTAGTTAGACCTATACATTTAAATTAAAGATTATTACATTAAGTTTGCGAGGCATTTAAAGACGGGTGCATTACATAAACTACAGGGACACATTTTAAGATAAACCATCTATGCAATTGTGCAATGTTAAAAAAAGATCAATAATAGGAATTAAACGTAATAGTTTGATTATTCAAAAGGAAAACAAAAATCCCATAACATCTCGTCTGGTTTCTTACATGAATTCTTTGCTCCATTCTCCTCTGGATGGCGGGATTTCCGACAGCACGGGAACGCAGCGCAGGGAAAGCGCCGCTCTTGTTTCCAGCCTTTTCAAACCAATGTGCAGCCTACTCTCCTCTGGGTCGAACACGGAGGCCTGCTTTCTGACAAGTTTTACATGTCAGATATCGTGGCGTGATATAGGAGAAATGCGAATGATTTCCGACATTTGTTTGGAATTGCAAGAAGTCGGGCGGGGAGCATCGCATTCTTGATTTTTTTTTTCTTCCTTCCCATAAAAGCAGTAGTACTGACAGACAACGCTGCTCGTCCGCCTTCTTGTCCCAGATGAGCTTTCTTGTTTAACTCCTGTGAATGGGAATACTGGTACGATATAATTCAGCCCGGAGAATAACTGACCAGTACCGTCAAATACGTTCGCGTGTGACGCGTTTGCCCGTGCAGGGTTAAGCGGTAATGAAGAGGGAGTTTAACGGCGTTGAAGCGCCAGACGGAGACAACGAGGGCTAAGCTCGTCTCCCCAGACGACGGCGGCCAGCGACCGCGGAGCACCCCGGGAAAGCCCCAGGTACCCAAGCGACGAGCTGGCGATAACGCTTGTAATGTGTGTGCTTCGGCGTTTTTTACATGTTCCCGAGCAAGACGATATGACACGAAATCAGTTAATGTAGGACCGGGCACGTGTGTGTGTGTGTGTGTGTGTGTGTGTGTGTGTGTGTGTGTGTGTGTGTGTGTGTGTGTGTCGGGGGTGTAGCACCGGACAGGTCTGGCCACAGGGAGAGTTGGGAGACGTTACTCTCCCATGACTCATTTAGGTCCTAAATGAGTCATGGGTTCCCGTCGGGTTCCCATGGACTGCAACGTGAAAACGGGTCTGCAGCTACACCTAATTGAAGGACGTACCGGCTGTTCAGGAATAATCTCCCACTTCTCTAGCACATACATGTACATTTCATCCTTATGGCCTTCTCCCAAATGTAATGAAACTATTGTGTGGTTATTCCCGTGCTGCTGTATCAGACGCATCCAGCTGCAGCTGATGTTTATTCATGACGGGTTAAAATGGATCATGTTTTAGTCATTCATAGCTATCAAATGAGGTAATGTTGAGATGCACAGTGCATGCAAATGTGTGCGTGTATTTTATATAACATCCACACAGTTCCATTGTATTAAATATGAAGTGATAAGAAATGCAATAAAAACGGAAATACCCGCTTGGATAAGCAAATCCACTATAAATGGGGACTGATACACTTCCATGTGCTTAATTTCCAAGTTACTGGTGGCAGCTGCAGCATTGACTATCCTGGCGATGTCCAGACACTGACCGCCCCGCTGACGGCTGCTGGAGCATTATGTTCTCATGTCCAATCTTCTCCCTTGTGCAGCTTCTCTCAGCCAGTCTGACTGGTTTTAGCAGCATGCTTCTTAAACCCATCACATTTCTGGTACGCCACCAGTTGGGTGGAACATGTTGCGTGTCGTGGTTCATTAGATGGTTTTCTGTCGTAGTCTCGTACCAGTGAGCTGGTTAAAAACATGACTGCAGAAGTTTACTTATTTATTTTTTCCATTTGTAAAGTGTGTCTGTGCGGTTGTGAGAACTTGAACTGGGAGCTAAAAACTGCACCGGCATTCCCGGCATGTCGGTGCTTGATGTATTTTCTGATCCAGTCCTCTGCTCTGCTTCACATTTCTTATATTGCTCCTTTTTTTTCATCTTCTACCGTTTACATCTCGCTCTCTGAGATGATTTATTGCAGTGAATTTCTTATAACTTCTGCAGAAGTAACTTGCACAATGAATGATGAGAGGGACTAATGTGGAGTCGAATTACCTGTTATTTCACTCATGAACCACCACGTGGAAACTGGATAATCTGTGGAATTGCCTGTAAAATCTGATATTGCAGTGTCCAGGCATTGGAGCAGAAAGGTCCAGGCATTGGGCGGCATGAGTGTTTGGCGAGGGGGTTGTGCTTCTGGACGAATTGGTTTGTAATGTCAATCATAATGCTGTTTGTAGAGTGGACGTCTGTGTCGCACCCTTCAATTAGAAACTCGGCTGCGTGTCAAGAATATCTTCTTTTTGTAGATTTGTACCAGGGTCCACAATAATCCACAGCTGACACGTCATCAGAGTCAGATGATTCGTTTACACCTTTTTGGGTTAATATCTTTTTCCAAGCACAAGCAAAAGTTAAAAGTTTATCCCTATAAATGGGTAATATTTGAGAATTTAAACAGTCTATCTGCATACAGGACACTCTTTTGAGGCAAATGAATGAAGTCGTCCTTATGCGTTTAAAGCAACGTGCCGACCGGCTGCCAGTGTTGTCCTGTTGTGCAAGCATCTGCTTCCTTTTGTCTTCTTCTGTGCTTAAGTGTTCGCTCTAAGATTTCTTTCTTTGTTTGTGTCCATGACGGCGACACACAAAGCCAGACATGACCTCTAAACTTCAGCCGTAGAAACTTATGTAAGCTTGAGCATCTGTATTCATTAATAATATGCAGTCCAGACCCTCAGTCCACTCCCACATGTTTACTAAGCTCCACAATCTGTTATTCTTGGTGTAGAAAAGCCTCTCGCTCCAAGACCATTGCATAGTCACTGGCCTCTAAAGATGCCACAGCATTCCCGAAGGAGATTCCTTTCCCCCGTAAACGGCCTTGCATTGACACAGGCGCGGATTTGTAAGTTGCCGGGGTATTTCCACAATGGCTCAGCAGAGGGTAATGAATTCTGATCTGCAAAATGGAGCCCTCATTCACGATTTAGTTGGCAAGGACTTGTGTGAAACTTCACTGGTACACTTTAAGAAAGCTGTGGGTTGAAAGGGGACTTCACGGTTTTACAAAAAAAAGATCTTCAGGAGTTCCCAGACAAACCCCATAAACATCCAGAAACACTAGAAGCCGTGGGGCTGAATGTATCATTTTCAATTAATTTCAGTTCAGCTTATTTCTATTCACGTTCATTTGGATCGCTCAAGGTCGGTGCACAACTCCCCGTAATTTAACCCTCTATTACCCAAGAATCATGTGGGCTGCCTAGACCTTTATTTTGGCTGTAAAAGAGTCAGAAATCCTTCTTTGAATAAGTGACGTTATTGTGAAAAACAAGGCTATAAAGCACTTTTCAATATCTACAGTAATGTGAAGCCCACACGGTGAAATCTAGGCAGAGCTGGTCTTTGTGTCTGGTTTCAGACGGGAGTGAAAGGTTTGTGCTGCAGTAATACTCGCGGTAAAACTGAATATGGCAGTAAAAGATCGTCTTCTCCTCTTTCCTATGTAGCACAAACGGGAACAGGGCGACGGTCATTTTGGAAAGTGCTTGTAAAACCGGCCCGGTCCAGTTATTTGTAATTTAGTTGATTAATTTAATTCCAAACGAGTCCAAATTTAAAGTTCATATAAGGCCTGTCATAAATAAAGAGATGAAAACAAAACCCAGCAAAGGAATCTTTGCAGCAAATCTTCACTTTGCTGCAAATGGGCTCCTGAGCAAACACCAGGATCAATAACTGCGTGTTTTTGTTTACCTCTATTCAGGCATTAGGTTTTACGTACCTTTACTTTCCTGTGGCCATGTTTGCAGCAATAATCACATATGCATTGAAAAGGAGTAGAGAACAGATTGAGGCGAGAGCCCAGTGCATCATGGGAGGTCCCCGAGCAGTCCAGGGCTATCGCAGCATGGCCACCTGAGCGAGCCCCAACAATAAGCTTTGTCAAACTGGGAAGTTTTATACTGACTCTTATGCCTGCAGAGAGTGTCTGCTGATTTAGTTGAAGATATACGACTGTCCTCGTTGCCATTCCCAGTCACTGCAGAGATGATGTTAGACGATCTAAAACCATCCATTTGTTAATTCTGCAACTCATTTAGTTTGTACTGTTTGGGTTTGTCTTCTTTCTTTGCGGTTTAGGAGTGCAGCTATTCTTGATTTCTGAGATTCTGCAGTAAAGTTTGGGCACGATTGCTCTCTTGGTCTAACTCAAAAGAGTTGGAACGGGGTGACGTTTGCCGTTGTGTAGCCTCCTAACAACTGTCTGTAAACATCTGGGAAGCGAGGAGACCAGCTGCTGGAGTTGTAGGAGAGGAATGTTGTCCGGTTCTTGTCTGATGCAGGACTCCAGCTGCTCAACAGTCCTGGTTTTTCAGTTTCATGAAGTACCAAATGTTTTCTATTGGTGAATTAAAGGTCTGCACAGCAGGCAGACCAGTTCAGCACCTGAACTCTTTTAACGCAGAGCCACCTGAGGGCTTGAAGATCCAGCATCTAGTTTTGACCTTTGACTTTGTCCCTTGCGCACAGAGATTCCACCTGATTCCCTGAATCTTTTGATGATATTATAAACTGTAGATGGTGGGATCGTCTACAGTCGTCACGATTTTATGTTGAGGAATATTTTCCGTAAGTTCTTCCACAGCGTTGTCGCAGGTTGGTGAACTTCTGCCCATCTTTCCACCTGACAGGCTCTGCCTCTCTGAAATGCTCCATTTACACCCACTCATGTTACTGACCTTTTGCCAATTGACCTAATTAGTTGTCAAATGCTCCTCCAGTTGTTTTTGATTTGTGCCAATTACAGCCGCTAGCGGGACAACAATTCAGTGAAATAAATACACCAAAGAATAACAGAAGCTATAAACGGTTTAAATAAAATAATTTAGATCCAATTTCTCACCTTGCTACTGCGGTCGTCTTCATGCTGTTGTAGCAGCACTTCTATCTTAAGTTAATGCAGTTGTCTTTTTGTCAAAAAAGATTGTTTTTGTTTTTTTGTTGAGCAATTTTGATGCAGAAGCAAAAGAAAAAAGTGTTTGGCTTCTGATGACCTCATTGACTCTTTCTGAGTCAGAGAGGAAGGATGGTTGCTCATCGGGGTCAAACGATGGCGCTGCTGATCCATGGCGTAAACTGGACATTAGGCATCTACAAATGCTGGTGTGTTGTCACTTCACCAGGTGCATCAGCTGAGGTTGAAGTAGACCCACAGGTTGCAGGGGTACAGTCGATGTGCTCGGAAGCAGCTGCTCTGCATAAGATGGAGCTAAGATGGAAAAAAAAAAGGCAAACGCTACCCATTTTAGAGGTCTTAGTACACTAATTATTCTACTATTTGAAATGAAATAAGGTTAAAAACACTGACTCCAAGGTGTCCATTTTTGATAGTTAGACATTTGTCAGTGTGAACAAGTGAAATGATCTTTAAGAATCCTTGTCTAAAACAAATCCCTTGCTAATCAAGTGCGTCTTATTGCAGTCTCAGTGAGGAACTTTGACTGAAATGACATGTGGCAGCGGTATCCGTACCCGCATCCAGCGCTGTAAGAAGAAGTTATTTGCAATTTGCGAGGCCGTCCAAACAGCGGGTCATCGTACTACCACGACTCCATAACACCTCCCGAGTCGTCTTCCCTCCCCTCAACTTGGCTTTAGGTGCCGGGGAGGCAATAACACGCCTCGCGTTTACACTGCCCACCGCGTGTTAGACACACATTCTTCATCCAGGGATAATTAATCTAAACATGCTCTCCATTGGCACTTGGGCGGGTGTAAGGTTCGGACCCTGGGTACTGTTATTGGGCAGCATGAGTTTCATAGCTATGCAGATGATACTCAGCTATACTATTCATAAAGCCAGATGAGACCTGCAAACTAGCTGGTAATACGTCTTGATGACATAAATACCTGGATGATAGATTATTTCTTGTTACTTAACTCAGATAAGACTGATGTTGACTTTGGAGGTCCAAAGATCACTTCAGAAATGGACTGTCTATTCACTTAGTAACTTTTGGTGGCATTTCTTTGGCATCTACTACTACTGTGAGGAGTTATTTTGAGAACTAATGCAACGTCACCAGGCTGCAGACCACCGATTGGTCGGAGTAACGTCTCTGATAAATCCTGAGAGCAACTCCTTCACACCTGCCATATTTCCCCATATTTAAAACCCGGCACCTGAGATGTTTACTTTAAAACTGAACTTTGGTACAGCGAAAAATGTCAAGCGAACCTACTCCGTGGAGCAACCAGGAAGTCCACACGTTTCTGTGCCGCGTGGCCGGAGACCACCTCCAGAGGGAGCCCGATGGGGCAGCCCGATGGGGCAGCCCGATGGGGCAGCGTGAATGAGGCTCCACCCATTGAGAGGCAACTGAACTGTAATGGAAAACGACTGAGACTGAGGCGAGTTGAGTCAAACTGAATAATGGAAATGGGACATTTGCCTACTTGTGGCTTGGTTGTTTTTCCTCAGCTTAAGTTACTTGGTTAAAAGTGCCTGCCTAAGTAATGTAATGATAATGGTATATAGCAGCTCTGTCCCACAACTCATGTGACTCTGCTTCCCCAAATGGAAACTCACAGTAAGAAGCTGCAAGGTAGTATAACTTCCTGTGCTGGATTTCAGTGCATTAAAGTGATGAAAATATTAGTATCAGATGGTACATTTCAGTAAATACTCACCGATACCCTGCTTTCTGTATTTCTAATACTGGTGTCGATATGGCATCAACTGTAGTATCCACGCAGGTATCTGAGGTCAGTCTTTACGTTTAGTCTTCTCTGAGATGAGCTGGGGCTCAGTCCTTTCTCGAGGTTGCTCCTTTTTCCTGTTTTCTGCTGCATGAGGTGCATCAGGTGGAAAGCCCAGCCTGCTTGGCTCTGCCCGCCTGCTGGTTTGACATACACAATCGTATCGTCTCTTAACTAATTCACACGCCTGCTTTCCCTCTGGGCACAATACCAAAAGAGATGCAGTGAGGGGCTGACGGACAAAAACCTGCAGTTTGTGTCAGGTGAATGTGAGATCTGTGGGGTGAAGTGTCGTTTCTAAAGAGTTGAATATCAATGAGATGAAGGTCAGTTCAGGCGTCCATGTCACCTTGCTTATGTAACGCATCGTCTAGTTCTCCGCAATCAATGATGCAAATATTTGTTTTCTTGTGTGGACGTCCTGGGACGCATCAGAATTTCATCGTTTGTGTGTGTGTGTGTGTGTGTGTGTGTGTGTGTGTGTGTGTGTGTGTGTGTGTGTGTGTGTGTGTGTGTGTGTGTGTGTGTGTGTGTAAACTGAGGTTGGCTTATTACGCCAATGAAGATGTCCAGCAGGCGTCTGTGTTTTAATCCCAGTTGCTGCCACCGTTGTGTTTAAAAAAACCAACCAGGCCACATCTCTGTCCCTTCCTTCCATGTGAACTTGATTCTTCTTGTCTTTATTCTTTGGCTGCTTCTTTTTTGTCATCTTTTGTGCTGCTGTCCGTTTGCGAACAGCAATAAAGGCATATTACCGCCATTACGTGGTAAGTAGTGTTATTTGTCCGGTTAAGTGGTTCTTGTGTGACTCCACCGTGTGATTCAGAGGCGCCGGCAGAGGTGCTGCTCAGCTCTATAAGAGCTTCCTTATCTGGTGGGTTTTCCCAAAACCCCCGCTAATGGAATCCCATCTTACAGTACCTTTGGGCTTCGGTTAAAGGATATTATGTCATTATTTAAATTAGAAAAGATTCATATTAAGACCATGGGCAATTTGAACAATTTATAATGAGAAGTGGGGCTCTTTTATGGACTGTTCAGAATCACTGAAACTGCCGACCCACCACAACCTTTTTCTTCTCCTGTTTGTGATTTTTATTTATTTATTTTTTTGCTTCTATTCTAGTACGATTCAGTATGACTATTATTGTTTATTTTATTTTTTGCTTTTATGAACGTGTTTCTTTAAAAACGATGAAAGCACAAGTCTATGACTGTTTGGTTCTGTACGTTTCCTCAATAAACAGATTCATTAAAAAAACAAAAACTAGGCGTTGTAGACCACGTGCTGTTGATGCATATGAACATAAATACGGAGCCGCTTCTAGCCTTTTCTGATTTATTAACATTTAGTCAACTTCAATAAGCATTAAAGAAGAGTTGTGACGGTAGTTTTGTTTGATTACTGGCTGCCCCCCTTTGTGCTCTGTGGATGGATCGGATCCATCCTCCAACAATCCTTTATGATCCCAAAACCCTGATTAAAATGGCAGGAACGAGTCAGTGACTGGTATACTTGTGTACCTCAGTTTTAGGTATATATATATATGATTGTTCTGTGGATTTAATTAGTTTGTTTCTGTGAGCACTGTTTCGTTATGACATGTGGACATTGTTTCAGTGGAAAAGGAAAATGTAATAAAAAAAAAAAAAAGACTTGACCATTACAACTTCTTTGCTGAGGAGGAGGTGTCACAACACAGGACGCCAGGACAGCTGATGTTTATCTGTTGATTCACACCGGCAAGTGTGTGCGATGTGTTAAACAAGTGAAATCCTGCTTTGGAAACCTCATGAGTCATTTGATCCACAGATTATAAATAACTTTTTCTTCTTTACTCTTCCTCCCTTTCATTGTTCTCTGTTCCCTTTCCATCAAACATGGTTTTCACAGTTCTGTGCGTCTTCTATCTTTACCCCCCACCCCCCGACTTTTCATTGTCCCCCTTGCCTCTACATGTGATTTTCTTTAATCTCATTCGTCTTTCTCCTTCCTGATCTACCTCTTCACGTCCTCTCTCCTCCCTCCCCCACTCTCCCCCTCCTCTTCCTTGTCCCTCCCTCTCCACTTCTCTGGCAGGCTGCTCATTGCGGTGAATCAGTATCATGGAGGCAGGCAGCGGTGCTGTCGCAGCAGTGGGGAGTGGAGCACTGGGACTGCTGGGAGCCACGTCCACATCCAGCAATGACATCTTGGACAGGTAAGAGACCAGTGCAAGTGTGACACACACCCCTCCTCGAACAGACTGCACGAAGCGTTCGTTAGAGTTGAGCGTGCGCGCGCGGGCGCATGTGTGTGTGTGTGTGTGAAGAGAGGAACCACACCTTGGATGTGTGCTTTAGTGAGCCAGCCAGTTTCTATATCGTGAAGTGAAGCGGTTGTGCTTAAAGATTTCATGTGTGTGTTTGTGCATCGTAAATCTCTGACGCTTGGGCCTCGGGGTTGACACTTGGAGAATCCAGTTTGTGCTCGTAAGTGTGCACATGTGTGCTTGTTGATGATGGAGGTGGTGTTACTTGGGTCATTGTAGGGCACAAGAAAAGATTGACAGCACAGTAAATGCATTCAGGGTGGGTGGAGGTGGTTGGGGGGGTGGACATGCCTGAGTGCTATGGCTGAGCTGGTAGGGCAAGTTTGCACAGTCATCACCCCACCTCCGTATTAGGTCAGCCTCCCTGTCTCCGACACAGTCCATCAGACCCCATAGCAACTGGACGACAGCCATGGCTAATCTCTACAGCTGGAAGTCCCTCATTCCAGCTGTCAGGTCCACCCACTGACAGCTTTCACGGGTCCAGCGACCACTGCCCCTACGAAGGAGCTGACTGAATCAGCTTTCGGCAAATTACGTCATCGCTACAGCTGTGCGCCCACATTGACATGCTCGTGCAGTGTCATCATGTACACACCCTCCCTCATACACCAACCTGCACAAAAACAGATACGGACTGGCGTTGTGCTTGAGGAGAATGTTTTAGTACAAATATTGCTGGCAGCAACTGTGTACACAGCGGTCATCAGTTGCTGTTGTTCCAGGGATTCTCTGCATGCTTCCCTTGGACGGGGAGTCCTCTTATCAGCTAGCAGGTGCTGTGGGGGAACTCGCTTATCTCCTCTACATTGCAATTGTGCCGTTCTCTGCCAATGAGACACGAGTAATCTCTGGGACTGTGTTGGAGCGGAGGCTCCATACTGCTCAAATTACATTTTGTCATCGTTAAGGCATGCAGATGTGGAGTACAATGTTATATAAACAATACTAAACGCTCACTAAACCAACATTAGTGCTGCTACCATACAGCTACTGCTGAAACAGAAAGTCTGCAACGTCTGAGTTGCTCTGAGTGTCATTTCTGTACTTGCAGTGTACATGTGCATCCTGATGTTGTTCAGCCATACTGTGGGACGTGCGGCACATTGAAGCACGTTATTGAGCACATAATGATGAATAATATGATGCACAGTGCTCAAGGAAGCCAGTCCACTTTGTGCTCGCGTTATCTTGTATTTTGTGATGTGTGACATTGTGGAAGAGAGAGAGGACTTTTTCCTGGTTAGTGTCATTTAAAGAAAAAAAATCCCACACCACCATCTTATTAAAACTCCTACGTGATATTTTGCGGCACAGCAGAGCAATGTTTGAAGCAGACGTCATAGAAAGAAGGTCACGGTGGCACCCATGGCTCCAGGGATCTCCTTGGGAACATTGTGCAACCAGAAACTCACATTAAAAACTTTCACAGCTATTTTCTTTGTATTTCTTCACCACACATTGATCCTTGTTATATTGTCAGCAACTTTGATTGACACTCCCTGGAAAACACAGCACAGCTGCTCCTGTGTCACCCAACCAGGTAGCCAGTGGTGTTCCTGCCCCACAATACTGCTGAGCAGCACGATGGGGGGTAATGGCCCAGCTGGTTTACCTGTGTGTGCGCGTTTAATCATAAATGTGTATTTCTATATATTACTTTTTTTTTCCAGATGGTTGCGGTAGCGATTGCATTTTATACAGCTGAGATTTCCCAGTCCTTCCACCTTCCCTTGGCGTATGCCGTCTATCTAGTGCTGAACTGGATCTAAATCCTGCACTGGGGTTACCATGGCAGCACCAGCTTAGCATACATTAGACAGTGGTCCAACATTGCTACAGAGTTAGTTTGTGGAAGAAAGAAGGGGGGGGGGATCCGCATCAACAGGGAAGAGCATTTGGCCAGGGCAAATGATTTCTAAAAGTTGTCCAATAATCCCTGCTGGACAGGAGTGGCCCGGACCATGAGCAGCCAGGGCCATCTGGGGACGACAGACCTGTGATGTGGCGTAAAGAAATGGCAGAAAAACGCAGTCAAGCTGCGTCCTGTTTTTGTTGTTGTTTAATCCATTCACTTCATGTTGAATGGATCGGTGGAGGAGACTGCGAAGAGTCTGCGCCAGCGACTGTTGATTCTGAAACTACAACAATCATCTAGCTTTGGTTAATTAGGGAAAGGTTAATAGTGAGATTTACGTAAGTTTTGCTTTTAAATGGTGGAAATGCTGTTTCAGGATAGTACAGGTGGTAGATGAAGCTGCAGCTTCGAGTCTTCAAACACCGGTGAAACCCCGACCTCCCCACCGACTTGGTGGTTTTTGTTTCCTTTTGACTAACGTGCTGGGCTGACGGCGGTTAGGTTGGTAAAACACCCGTCTTCTGTGAGAAAAACTATGATGTGATGTAATCCTCTTTTGGAGTTTTATGGTATTTGATTAAGAGATGATTAAGTAGATTCATAGTTAATCGGAGGTCTGTAATTTTGCGAAAGACGCAGACTTTTGGTGCCATTCTCAGTGATCAATGCTGAATCTTTCATGTCTGTATACATGGGCATAGATTTTAGAAATAAAGTCTCACCTCTAGGACCTTATCGTCTCGTCTATTGAAGCGTCGTGGTGGTACCGATTTAGCTCCGATTGTCAGAAAATATCAGGACAGCTGTCCATGCATTTCAACAGAAAATGGGTCATACAGGGAAATTAACTATAAAAGCTTTTAAATCATTGCGCAGAAAGTGCCGTAAGTAGTTTAAAGGTTTAACTCAGCAGCTTTATTCTTCCCGATGAGTTACTAATTTGAAGCATAATCAGCATCATTTACCAACGCATGCAAGAAATGTGAGAGATTGTTTAAGAAATCTTGGGGTTGTTGATAACACAATCCACTACCTTGGATATCGGAATTACAGCCGTTCTGGAACTTTGGTTTCAAATACTCAGTTTGGAAATCCTTTAGATGTTGCAGTAGCCCTACTTTAATATATCCTCTTCACATAAAACATGGTTGCTTTGCTCTTATCCTAAGAGCTGTAAAATGTAGGTATTTCTCTCCAGTTTCTGCACTTTTTAATTAATTTAATATTCAATTAAAAAACCCTAACGATGCTACAGTTTTTTGTAAATGGCATATCAAAATAAATCATATAGGTTACTGTATAAAATATAAATGCGTTGAACAGAGATGTGCAATAGAAGTGTGCAAAATATAATATGATGCTGATTGAACTGAAAAAAAAAATCAACCCCAGCAAAAACTTGATGATTAAAACAAATAAAATAGTCCTTATAGCTCCTAAAATTAGGCAAATGCAGCTTCAGATTAGAAACACACATATTACACTATTACACCATGCACACACCAAAACTAACACACAATGCAGAAGTTGTATGTGAACAAGCAAGTATATCCCATAATTTAGATTAAAGAAACACCTCTGTCAGGAATAACTTGAAGCAATCGTTTTATCCATGTTGGTTTTTGTCATCACTATGAAGGGATTTTGGCCCTTTTTTTTTAAATTTTTTATAACAGTTTTAATAAATTGAATGGATAGTGTAGTTCTCATTTCTCTCTTAAGGTTCTGCCAGAACCGTTCATTAGGATGGTGGAGGTCTAGATTTTTACCAGACCAAACGTCTGTATACTCAGTCTCATCTAACAGGATACTGTTGCAGAGATCTTGTGGTTGGTTCAGTTGCACCTGAACAGAGATTCATACTTGACTTGTATCTCTTTGTAATTGTGTTGTCCTGAACTTAAATCTTCAACGTGTTGAGTAGAGCCCTGAGGCGTCTTGCATGAAGCACTAAAACTTTTTGCAGAGTATCATGGCCTTTAAATATTTTCCACTTTGTAATGTTTCCTCCCTGTGGAATGATGGACTCACAGTTCTCTCCAGATTGCTGGAGATAAAACTTCTTTTTCCTCTCAACTCCGCGTTCACGTCTTTCCTGGTGACAGCGCACACCTGAATACTCCAGACCTGCAAACGGATAAAACGTAAGCTTTTACCTAATCAAGTGCATTTGTTTAGCAGCACCTGGCTGCTACTTAGATGTGGAGTTTCTGTGGAAGCAGTGAAGCTGCACTTGGCTCTCCACTGTCGGATGTATCACATGAATAATGCTTGGTGCTCCATCAGAAATTTGCCTCGATATTAAAGGTGGGATAAGCGATTTTACACACTCTCTAACACAGGACACTTTTGGTCATAATTAGTGAATATCTCTCCACCTTCTGCATGGCGCTCATCTTTTAAAGTACACCGTTGTAAAATGTAGGGGGAGGGATTAGCTGTTTTTCCGTATTTTGTTGATATTTGTCCAGTATCATGAGGCACATCATCATCCATAAATGTCTAATGTACCTTTTAAAGCAACAGTCTTTTGATCTCATGGGGGCATATAGACCTGCTGTATACGTTTTAATATCATTTTGTCCCACTAGCAGTGTACTTCTTTATAATGTGCTGCCCCCATGTGGTCACAAGTGGTTTTGATGCAAAGAGTGGCTCAAAGCTCTTCCATCCAACAATTGGGACCTAGTTTAAAAAAGAAAATCAGCAGGGGTTTGATGGTTTATTTTGAGTGGTTAACGTAGAAATGATACTGTGACTGTCAAATATGTCCAAGTACCTTAAATAAAAACAATACATGTATTTGAGGATTAGAAATTCTGCAAAATGTAAGCTGTATGGTTTATACTGATAACCAGTAAGTAAATATTTATGCTGCAGTTTGCACAGATGTGTTATTCAACAATGAAATGCATAATTAGTTTTACCAAACTGAAATAATTTTCGTCAAACAATAAAGCTGTTTACCAAAGAGTCTTTTAAGTGACCGTCATTTATTTGTTTATGCATTTTGAGAAAATACGACTGCTCAAACTAATGTCCAGGCTCTACGGTAGGAAGAAAAGAGGCTGTTGAAGCAGGTTACTTTTAAACTAAGTGCTTATTTAATATCATAGAAATGTATGCAGTTTCTGGGTGCATGAAATGTGCTCAAACGGCCCATGTCCTTCAGTTCAGTAATACTTTCATTAATCCTCAAAGGGAAATGATGTAATATAATAGGACTAAGAACAAACAGGAATTGCTGAGTCCTACAACTTAAGCAGCAGTCAACAGGCAGCTTAGTCAGAGAGAGAGTTCCCTTCATCACGTTGTGTCAGCTGACCCAGATGGCGAGACAGCCTCAGGACGCACCACAGGCCCGTCACACAATCCATTACCAGACAGTCAGTGATGGGATTGTGGCTTGTTTAGCACAAGATTTTTTTCAATCTCAGCTATTAATCTTTCCAGCTCCATTCTGCAAATACTTTGGACAAAGAGACGGTGCCGCCACAGAAGCAGATTAAAAATCCTGAGCTAAAAGCAAAAGAGAGAAGAGTTCAGTATTACAGGGCGGCGCCACCAGCGTGGGGGACTTTTAATAGGGAAACGCATGTCTGTTTTTCCTTTCATCTTTGGCCGTGACATCGATATGTTTCACTGAGACATGGCAGCGATACCCTTTAAACTTAAATTTTCTTTTCTGCTGGAAATCCTGATAACGTCTGTAAGACATGCCCCCCCACGATGATATTCAAACTTCAGTGGGTCCTGGAAGGTTCTTGTTTGCTTATTCAGGTTTGACCAAAAAAAGGTCTCTTCAGGACTTTGATGATGTGAGATGTTAGGGCTACAGGTATATTGTCATTAGGAGCGATGGATAAGATCTTTTTGGTACGAACTTTGGAACAAGACGGGATGTTTTCCACACCACTGGAATCTTTCTCCTGGCTCAGCCTGAGGTTGAAGAGGTGCTGGAGAATCCCACATAACCGGTCCGGACAGGACTCGGAGGGCTAACGCCGTCTCTCTCATCTTTACTTGAAACAGTTTTAGTGCTGATCTCAATAATTCTCAGTCTCTTCAGATCTCTGGAGATTTCCACAAATGCACTGGGGTGTTGTGTTTGTGACTAGGAGGCGACTAATTAGTTGATTAGTCGACAATTATTCGATCAAAAATTGATCATACAAATAGTCGCCAACGAAAAAAATGAAATTCAACGGTGAGGCATCGTCTTCCTTCCTATCTCTGCTGAGAGTTGCACGTGTGCAGTAGTGTTCAGCGCCGGGTAAACAGTGTGGCGGTGGCCGATGCAACACCAGGGCGACTGGCAGCTACGTTTTTTTAAAAGATGTATTTTTGAATGAAGTGTCCATCTTTCTTGTCTTTCACTGTTAATTAGCGCTCCATTTAAACAACCTCACCCAAAATTAAAATTCATAATCCGATGAGTCGACTCATCGTTTCAATAGTCGCTGACTAACGGGCCGATTAGTTGCAGCCCTGTTTGTGACGTCACATGCAGCGTTATCTGCAGCTGAGGGTGAGATGTTTTCTGCTGCTGAAATAACACTGGGGAAAACTTGAACAAAGACTGTTCAGTAGTCATTACAGCGCCGTCTGGCTGCAGCTAATTATGGTAGATACGAGCATGGAAGAGGGGTCATCCAGGAATGTTACGGACATGCTCGGTCTCCAAGCAGCTTACTTCAGCCGAACATGGTTGGCTGCCTAAGTTGCATGAGTTTGAGAAACTGTAGCACAATGCGCCGGATCAGCTTTGTTGGACTGTTTCCTTATGCTGTACTTTAAAAAAAAAAAGTGTTAGTCTTGTCTGTGATGCCGTATGTAGGACAAACAGCCGTCCTCAGAACTGAGCCAAGCTGCTGATGGATGAGATGCAGAATATGCACAAGGAGCTGCCGGCATGCATTACCACCTACTCGGCTTCCAATTTTCTTTCTCTTGTTGCATCTTTGCATCCTAGGAGTTCTTCTTTGTACGGGAAACATGTCCAACAGTCAGACTAACGACCGGTTTGTCTTTGAGACAGCTACTTCCATGATCTAAGTCGTTGTTTTGACTCATTCAAGCAACCATAATAACCTTTAACCATCTAGTCTTTGTGTTAAAACACTTGATTTATTGTTGTTGTTGCTGTTGTCACAGTCTTTATTTTTATTATTTTGTGGCTGTATAATTTGACTTGATCTTTGATTTCTCATTTATAAAAGATTTGCACGAGAGTCTTTTTTTTTTTTTCTTGACATGCCTTTTTATGATCATGTTGAGATGTGAAAATATTGGAAGAAATAGTTGAAATGAAAAGTGTTTTATCAGATTTTTTTGTTGGGGGTGAATGAAGTTACATGCAGTTCAGGGCAGATTGTCTGGTAAATCATGGCTTGATATCTAAACATCTACATAAAATTAACAGCTCTTGTGCAAAACCATTATAATTGTTTTTATTAAAACGTGTTTTCAATAAATGTTCTTCAGTAATTTTCTTGCCATTTCTTCAATCAAAGGCTGCTTGTTGAAATGGCAGAAGCTGATCTGGATCCGTTACCAGTCACGTTAAACAATTGTTAAATCTGCTTTAGTTTCAAAATGCAAAGTAATCAGAGAAACTGTTGGGCGTGTGAGAAACAGCCTTTTGTGTTTACCATTAAGTCCTCGGATATTTGTACTCCTCAGCGAGTTAAAGTTTGTTAGAGTTACTTCTTGTAGATAAATGAGTAACAACAAATACTGATATTAACTAAACAAAAAGGCTGTTTATTGCAGGGCCAAGCATGAGGTTACGGACTCTCCGTGGCCTCCAGTCTGCGCTCATTGACTGATCTTTTTCACCACACCAGTGCCGTAATGTTCTCTTGAGGGTATTATTGGCACTTCTATAATTGGCATGTGTCTATGTTGGTGCGGTCCAGGACAGAAAACGCGCTACGCTCCCGAGATTTGCTCTCATAAGCAGCAATCACAAACACCAAAACTGGCAATACTTGTTGCCCTGCTTTTGCTGTATTTATTCATCTCTTGTGTCCTAAATGATTTTTTTTTTTTTCAGTTATCAGGTTAAAACTGACAGATCTAAATTAAAGCTGCAATCATGATATATGCAGAACAACCTGCCTACTAAGTCCCTTAAGGGAATGTGCACAGTTGTAGACATGGGTTTTGCATACACTCTGAATGGCAATTAGTTTTTTCCCCTCGTTTGTTGATATCAGGTCGATCTCATTTGCTGTGTAGAGTCAGATGTTCACTGGCTCTGCTGGATATGTCGTGGTGCTTGAGGACAAATGCAGGGAAAGGTCACAGGCTTTATTTCACAGAAAAGATGAGCTGCCGATGTTTTTAACTCACCAAAATTGTTAACGCTGGTGTAAATGCTTAAGACTTAAAACTGCACTGTTGTCAGTTTGGGGTTCACCCACTTGTACTTTGCACAGCTAGAGAGACGGAGTTTGGATCTAAAGTCTCTAAGCCGTTAAGTCGGGCTAAAGCTTTAATCGACTTCTATCAAAATCGCAGTTTTATCTGATGGAAGTAGCAAATGCAACGGTCACAGTCGTTAATGCAACAAAACCAATTATTTTGCTGTGCAATGAGTTTGCTACATCCTGAGGCAACACAATGAACATTCGCCCACGCCTGTAAAAGCAGCGCAGGCGACGGTACGATGAGAATGAAGAAAAGAAACACCCGGTAGTAGAGCCGGCCTCGTCCAAGAAGTAATATCACAGTCACAGTATCTTAGTCGGACTTATACTGTGCACTAAAGCTTGTTTTGCAAAGTAAATTGCAGTCACTATATCTGTCGGAAATAAAAACAAAAGCACTTGTGCACATGTGTTACGATTCTAAAACATCCAATTTCTAAGTATGTTTATGGATGGATGATGTGCGTGTATGGAAAAAGTTGTAAGTTTAATGTAACTTCTCTTTCTCTTAGTTTTGCACAGTTTCTTATGATAATGTCTTAATGTGTTTTTAGCACTTTATCACTTTTTGTCACAGCAGCAAAATATTTAAATAGCCCAGGAACACTGAACAGGAGGATTTACTTGTATGTTTATACACTGAATTTATAGTGTATCTGAGGTGGCAGTAAAATTTAAGGACTACCTGGAATATGCATGTCGTAATTCTGCCTTTTATGTTCTTAAATAGCATATTCAGTGTAGTGTGTTTTATATGATGCATTTATGCTGTTGGTGTTGTGTGCAGGAGCCTGAGGCCAGGACGACACCTGGAGGACGACGACATTGTGCCTGAACTAGCTCACATCCATCCCAGAGAGAGGCCAGACTGGGAGGAGACCATCAGCGCCATGGTGAGATCTCATTGGTTTCCACTCCCGATACGTCCTCTATCTGAGTATTTATGTTTACGTGTGGGTAGTTGCAGGTAGCAAGATATGATTTAAAACTGCGGAGGAGAAATCGCAGTGTTGTGATGACAGGACATGAGGAGTTGGATGGCTGTTTTGGGGTTGAAGTCAGTACCACGTGTATTTGGCTCATTTCAAATGATCAGAAAGATGTGAAGCGGCTCTGCGTAACAGAGAATGATGCAGCAGCTCCAGAGCACTCTGCCCGAACTCATGAGGACCTGCTGCTGCTGCTGTGTTCATGTTTTCTGGAGTCACTGGGTAGCTGCCTGAGGAAACTCTTTAACAAGTTAGAGCACATGCAATGAATGTTGGGGCTCATCCTCAACCGCTCTAAAAACCACCGGAAAGGCGTCGCATGTGTGAAAAGTCCACATGTAAAGACAAAAACACAATATCTCTTTCATTCTCCCTCTCTCCCTAGTTCAGACCTGTCACGGTGTTAAACTAGGAGACTGGGACTCTGTGTACCAGAGCTCGATAACGTCACAAGTCCTGTTATCACTGAACAAGTCTGTAATAAGTGTCATCTGCTGGTTTAAGGGTATATGTTTCTCCTGCATCATCTGTGTTTGTAGTGCAAGTACCAAGTCTGCTTTAAGTGAAATGTTCCATTAGATGACACCGACTGCACGATCCGTTTCAGGATCTACACAGGAGCGCCCACCTTGCTGCTGTCTCGACTCTCCAGGGTCTTTTTTATTTCAGTCCATCTGATCCCATTCACAAGACGGCATCATTCATTATTTCCTTTCTCCTGTTTTGTTGCTGTGTGTCCTGCATCAACAGCACAATGAAAAAAAAAAATGAGGCCGTTGCCATGGCAACGTGGCGAGCCACCCATGGTCGGTGCGTGGTTGGAGTCCTATTGGAAGCATTCCCTTCGATTGGGCAACAGAGAAGTAGAAAAAACCTATCTCACCAGGCTAATGAGTATTGATCACAGAGGCGGGGCTTTTAATACTGTGCGTTTACTATTCTTTGTTCAGTATTTGAAAGTAGAAGGACTGTATTCGGGGAGGGTGGGGGTGGGGGGGGGGTGTATGCATAATATATGTCTTGGGTGGTTCAATGAACTGATGGAAAGCTCTAAACAGCATAGTTTCCACAGCATCCGCCTTAGTGGGTGATTGATCCATCTCTGGGTTGACTCTGTATCCGCAAGGAAACAAAACGATCCCATATGACAAAATCATGCACGGCCCAGACGACTTCTCCACACGAAGCTTTGTAATCCAAAAAAAGTCATTTATAATTGCATCATGTAAGAATGAGTAAACGGTAGCCGTCATCCCGGCCAGCCTGCGTGTAGAGGAAGTGTGGGACGAGCTGACCTCGTCTGAGTAGCACCTTTACCGTCACACACCATCTGGTTGTGGAGTCACAAGCTGAATGCAGCTATTCCTGGATGCCTTTTATTTATTTCATCTTTGCTTGGCTTCTGTGTTTTATACTCCGCAGTGGTCTTTCAAAAACATGATGTTGGGTTATTGAAATGAAAAAATATCACGGTGATCTCATTAACTTGTACCATCTCCGTGCATCACAGTTCCCCACGCTTGTGGTCAGGATGTCTGCATTAGATTTTTGGTTTAATTTAAAGCAAATGAAGCAAACATCAATAGTGAACTTGATTCAACCGGGGAGACGAGATGATTGTTGACGTGGAAGTTGTGGAAGATTGGCGCAGGAATTGTAATCGACTAGAAAACGTTTCTGTGCTTGTGATCTTCAGCATGCGGCTAACTGAGCTCGACTGTGCACATTGTTTTTTTAATGCTCATGAGTTTTACGGTAGAACGCAGAATTGGTATTTTTGTGTGTCTGACTCCTGCAGGGCTCCCCTTTAATTTTACATTTATCGTCAGCTGACATGATCAAGAGGTTAATTTTGGAGTTATTTTGTTTTCTGGATTGTTCCACATTAAATTTGAAAGTAACCACAAGTTAAATTGTATGAAAGAGGTAAAAAAAAGAGGGAAACGAGAGAAAAAGAATGTTGACCCTCTGAATTCTTCAGACAATCATGCTGATCGTGTAGCAGTGGAACATATTGGTGATAGAAATGCGATATGTGCGGCGTGACTAATGACTAGTCTCATTCTCTACTGGAAAAACAGAGCTTGAAGAGCAACTCTTTGTTCAAGGATTCAGGGCTCAAACAGGTTTAACTTGGAAAAGTGATGTAAAACAAGATGTGAGCTGGAAGTAGAGGAGAGTAGGAGAGGGAGATGTTGTCCGGTGAACTGGGCATCATCTAACAAGCCTGTGGAAGTGTGAAACTCAAGAGCATTATCAGCTCATTGCTGTGCTTCCTCGGACAGGGGAAAGGTCAGCTTATCCAAACCGCTTGAATCTAATCGAATGATGGGCCACATTCAAGTCTTGGTCAACAAGTCAGTCATCTTTAGTAAAATGTCTGCCTGCTGTGGCAGTTGGAAAAACACTTGGAATTAGGGAGCAGCTCCTCGTCTTACTGTCACTGATTGAATGAAATGGAGGCAGCGAATCACACGAATGTTGCTGCGGTGGAGCGCTGGCAGGTATTTATTTGTATGAACCAATGGTATGACAGATCTGCAAAACACATGTTTTTCTTTTTTAAGGCGAGAAGTGCAGACATCCCTGAGCTGAGGACGGAGCCTCTCATGCGCTCCAGCAGCAGCAGCACAGCCAGCATGAAGGTCAAGAACGTTAAGAAGTGAGTTGGCAACCACATGCGTACGTGCACACTCACGCCTTTCAACCTTTCTTAAGCAGGAAACAGAATACAGAGCTATTCAGTTCCATTGTTCCGTGAGTCTGTTTCTGTGCTCTTCTCCTCATTTCACTCCTTTGTTACCTGTTGTACTAGTCGCACGCATGCCCAGGTGTCACAATGAACAGACAGAGACGCTCTGAACACCATGTGTGCTTGTGTTACTTTTCCAGGCTTTGCTTCACCAAAGGCCACTTCCCGAAACTGGCAGAGTGTGCTCACTTCCATTATGAAAATGTGGATTTTGGGACAATTCAGGTACCTTCTTGGAATTTTTCTTGCAGATTATTTGCCATATTAATTATTTATTAAAACTAAACCGGGGCAGATCCTTAGTACAGTGCGTGTGTACAAGTGGGGTTTTAAAATTCAGGGGATCTTCCCAATCCAATTACACTACAGCAGATTCAAATCACAATGTAGAAGGAGCTGAGAACTTGATTGTTCTCTGCAGGGAGGACAATCAAGGAATAGGAGACATGCGTGTTTTAAAGAAAGATGTATAACTCAAGTCTGCACAGGCTGACATGACGTACGCTGCTTTATCCTTCAAGGTCTTTTATAGATGCTAAAACATGTCTGTATAAATCTATAAAACAGTTGTTTTATAGATTCATAGTGTTTGGAAATACAGATCAGATATACTACCAGTAGGTAATTTAATTACTACAATGGGGTCTGCCTGCTTTATGAAGATGCAATAATCACATTTCTGGTGGAACATTTCCTGGAATAAAAGACTATAGTGTTAAACATACTTTGATCCTGTGAACTTGATTTTTGTGTCTCACGGAGTCCAAAGAAATTTGGAAACTGCAGCTTCTGGATATTGTTAACATTTTAACAATATTTATATTTTAATTAGATGTTGTTGCTGTTGTTGTTTTTTATAATAAAAATTGTAGGTTCTTTTTGGACACACAAGGCAAAATGTTTAAGTACTTTAAAAATGAGACCACAGTATTGACAGTATTGAGTATTTATTTGCATTTATGGACAAAGATTGAATGGTTTTTAAGCTGGAGCCTTTTGACACAGGAACTGGGAAATGAGATGCTCTTCTTGTTTTATTGTTGGCTCGTTTCTAATTATCCCACTGCACTCGTGGGACTTTCTGCTCTTACAGAAAGACACCAGTAGGGGTCAGCAGTCAGCTGCAGTTGTTGCTCCTTGACGTCACAAAGTTCCAGTTCGAGAGCCGGCTGGAGCTTTTTTTTGTATCCTGCTTTACTTGCAGGTCATATGTCTGTCACACTTGGTTACACTTCCACTTGTCCACTTGTTCCACACTTGAAGTTGCCTGTTGGGCTGATTTGAATCGTCTGGTCTGTAGATCTCTTATATTTTTAGTGCCGGCTGCTTGCTCTGACACAGGTTTGTGGTTTTCATATTGGTTTCAAGGATCTCTGTCTCTGTGTTCGATGAAAGCGTGCGCTGCTGTATTGCTTCCGTGCTTCCACTCTCAGAGATCCGTCGTCTGCTCCCAGTGGGACCACCCTACTGTCCCTGCAGAGGTGGCCTGTTACGGAGGATTTGGGCTTCTGTGCACTTTTACTGACTACATTAACATAAACAGTGATAGTCTGGTCTTTATTATTCCAAAGCAGAAAAAACAATAGTCAGATAAAGGTGTTTGCATGACTTCCTTTTAGAATAAGAGTTTTATATTTTTCTTTTACATGTTAAAGAGGTACAGTTTTGGATTGTGGCGGTAGATGAGCGTGGCTTTATCTATGGCTTTATTTATGGCTTTAACGTTGCCCCTTCATGCTGCAGCTTTTACTGGACGTATTTCAATTCAAGATAAAGTCTCGAGCTTTCCAAACATAAACCAGTTCAACTGAATGCTACTTTTAATTTTCCTGAAAGGGAATTTCTGCAGGTCACACTGACAGCAGTGTAGGAATGCTTCATCCACACTTCACATGTGAGAGGATTGCTTGTGCTTTTAATTGGTTCTCTCATTTCTGAAAACATCTGGTTTCTGTAGCTTTTATGATAGGATAAATATATTTCCTACCTTTTTGCACATACAGCAAGCCCAGAGGAAACCAGTTTCAGATGAAGCAAATATCAAAGATTAATTAGATTAAATGAAGTTTTATCTTAAAAATTGACCAGATTCTCCCCAACACATCCGTCTGTGACTTACTCTTGACGCATGTCAAGACCTCAAGACCCCCGTCTCGGTCACGTGATGCGCCCCTCCTATATTTAAACTCGCACACTCGCAAAATGAGTAAAAAACAAATGTTTTTGAAAAGTTTCTTTGCGAAGGGGAAAAGTTCCAGTGAGGAACGGAAAAGGAGCCTGCGACTGCCAAAAGAAAGAAAGCTGCATTAAACACGATATCAGGAATCCTACTTAAAATTTATCACAACAGGCAAATCGCACGCACGGAGCAGACTGGACCTCAGCAACGCACTTCGGTTCATTGTCTCCCGTTACGCTTAGATGGGATCGTCTCGTTGCAGCAAAACAAGTTCGGGGCTCCCACTAGTTTCTATTGTGAGTAGTATTTTCATGCACTTTTGTGGTTACCATAGCGACCAGAGAGCGTTGGGGCAGAGAGAATGTTACTGATGCTCTGTTATGGCGCGATGTTACGAGGACGCTGCTATTAAAGTTGCACATGAATACACAGTGGATTTACATTTATAATTGTATATAAAAAAAAAACCCAGTTTTTTGTTTGTTTTCGTTATCATCTGCTGCACCTTTTACAGATCGGTCCGTAAAAATATGGATCACTGCTGACATTCTTCCAATCTCCAGCATCAATTGTTGAAAAAACGCTTTCTTTTCTAACGTTTCTGAGTGATGGAGACCAGAATTGACCTCCGAGTTATGTATTTACTGCCTACGTCAGTATTCACTGTTGTTTGTGGGAATGGAGACGGTGGCAGTAGCTGCTGCTATCTGCTGCTCGTGCTTCCGAGGACTCCCGCTTCTGCCAGCTGTCCACCTGGGATGCCTTTGTCTGACGTGTCGGTTTTGATTGTCCTGGTGTGTCACTCGGAACGAGCATTTGGGCTGACGTAAACCTTACTGATCACAGTAGCTTTTTTATTTTTATTATATGCATACGTTTTACAATTCCCATTAGCTGAAGTACCTCTGGTACATCTCATCTGACCTGGCAGAGTGACGGTGTTTTGGCTTGTAACCTCTGTGGACAGCACGTTTTATTCATCTTTTGTGTACTTGATCCTAAATATTACCATCGTATAGAGTATTTATGATGTGATGGACCAGCTGGAAACATACAGTACAAAATTAATTTTTTTTTAGTATTACTTTCTAAGAGCTGTGCAATGTGCTTCTGCTGCAGAAGTAACTGAACTTGCTGACTCTGTCCACATGTTTGTACTGAAGTGCAGCCTTACAGATTGTTGTTGTAGGGAGATGGCTGTTGGCCCTCAGCACCATGTGCATCTAATAAAGGAGGAACTGTGCCTGAACTTCACTTGCTGTTATTATTTTACACAAGTGTTTTTCAGTGTGCACGCTACTTTCTACTACTACTTTTCTACTTTCTAATGCCTCTGGTCTCCTCGATGGCTGTCTTGAATCACTTCCAGCCAGCCTCTGTCACCCTCAACCCTCTCCCAGCGCTGCAGGCTAGTTACTGCATGGCAGTCTGCAGCAAGACACCCACAAAGCAAGGTTATTTACTTTATCACTACTATCCCACTGTGCAAGTCAGCCTTTCACCTCCAGATGGTTGGTCGACCTAACATTGTCCTGCTTTGTTGCACAGAGACCACACAGAGGTTGGTACTTGGACAGATTTTGCTTTTGCTGGACACTGCAACGCGAGCTGGTTTTGTCTTTAGTGTGGTTTCTTTGTACACTGGTAGCTGGCACTGTTTTTAAATGTCTTTTTTTTTCTTTAAGAATCTGAAAGTTTCAGAGATAAGGAGGAACAACTGCCAAGAAGTGAATTTTTTTTAAAAATTAGACAAATCAAACCTCTTAATTTGTTCAGCTTTTAAGATTAATTATAGAGCAATTTATTAGTACATCAAAGCAGTTTCACAAGTGTTGGTAATACACTATATATGAGAGGAAAACATCTGTTATAAAGTATTTTGTGTCCCCAGCAAGAGGTGAACATATTCTGGGGCAAGAAATAACTCTGGCATCATATCAGCTACACTTTAAATGATCTTAGACTTATTATCATCAACCAAATATCTGGGATTTTTTACCGAACTGTAAGTTTTGCTTCTGTTATCAAGACGCAGCAAAGCAGAAGAGACCTCTGCTCATAGCTATGGTCAGAAGTCAGGCATTTAATGGTGGTATGTACGGAAAAATAATGCACCAAGACGTTTATAAGAGGGAAAATCTGGAACATTGTACAAGTTTTGCAGATATGAAAAAAGATTGGATTTCATCATGAAGACCACGTTGGCCTGACCTGCTTGGTGTGCACGAGAGCAGTTTTCTCAACAGCTGTTCCTGGGACTGCGAAAACATACAGCTAGTGGACCCAAGAGCTCAGAACAAGACCCAGTTACCATCACAATGGCAGACATCCAAGAACCAGTCTCAAGTATGACTCCGAGCATGACCACACCCCGTAAGAGAATTGGAAGTCACACGGGAGGAGCCAAGCTCATGGATGCTGGGATGTATCAAAGCGAAGCAGTCATTAGCCGTCTCCTCCACAAGGAGGACATCAAGCTGACTACCATGAACGAGCAAGACATGAACTCGCTGATCCAGCTCCCCAGGATATGTAGCACCAATATCAGAATGTCATTTGGGCCGGATAACTGCGCTCGAATGCTATCAAACGGGGCAAAATGATAACCCAGCTGAGGGCAACATGTCAGATTGATTCAGCACAGCTACAAAAACCCAGAGGTCTTGCAAATAAGTGTCATCTACAAGGAGGCTGCAAGGACGTTGGCCACAGCCAGGTACCTGAAAGGAGTCGGGCAGATCCCGATAAGCCAGCTGAATGGGAAGAACAAAGTCTGGGCCATCAACGAAATATGCCCTGCCGGTAATCAGGTACCCCACTTGGCCACAGGAAGCGATGGAAGCCACTGATATCAAGACAAGATAACACAATGTTACGTCTGTTCCCTGAAGGAAAGGAACAAGGCACGACACATGTAATATGGGATGTCACACCCTCAGAGACCTCTAATCACACCTTCAGCGAAATGACAATTGATGGGAAGCTCCAGCTGCCCTTAAATACAACAGTCATCATGGTCGTCCTTCAGTTTGATAGCTGCTCTGCACTGAGACCAGCTGTACTGTGGCTGTGTCGGACCTCGTTCCTAAAGTCTTGGGAACAGAAGTAATAGACATAACATTCCGTTCCCAATCCAGTCCCCCCACCGGACCGCTACAGGAGATCATACAGAAGATCAGAGCTGCGGCTCCAGGAGATCCCGAGAGCAACGTTGGAGATCTCTGTCCAGACGTGCACAGCCCGGGGAACAGCAAATACTCCAGAACCCTCGAGCTGCCAGGCGTCTAGCAAGGACCCGGTACCGGACGGCCTGAGGCTACGCGGTTTACGGCAGCGGACCTGTCAACATGAAGTCCTGCGGCGCCTTAGACTAATCTGTACAGTAGCTTTAAGAAGCAGATCATACACCGGATTAAGATCATTAGCAGCATAAAGTAATTCCAATTACATATGAACCCTTTCTGCACAACTCTGGCTGAACTCTGTGCAAGTTCACACACTGATGCTCGTTTTTATGATTTTCCTCTTAAACATGCGTCCTGTCATTTCACAGGAAACATCGCCGTTTCTTGTACTCTGTCTTGCAGTTGCAGCTTTACAACGCTGGGATTCTTGTGCCCTTTCTGTGCATCTGAGCCAACAGTGGTGTGATGGTAATAAGGTCACTGTTTGACCACAGCAGTGTGTAAAATGGCCTGAATTAAAAGGATGAAACTATTGACGTTATGCTCTCTGCAGTAAAGCGGAAAACCATTTGAGCCCCATTTAGTTCACTTTGATTTAGAGTTTGTCTGCATTAGATCTTTCATCCATTCTTTGGACGTGTATATATTTACACCACAGTAATAAAATTAGTTTTGTTTACAGTCCCTTGCAGCACCCCGCTCTGTTTGAATTTCATGGCACTGCTCAGTGTCATGCAGATCCATTTTTATAACCTAAGTAATGATTTTAAATGTAACCTCTTTACGCTTCTTCCTGCACCACTGAACTGCTGCAGCGAAGCCCCAAAGGCAGCTTGCAACCCCGCCTGCCTCGGCTGTCCTGCGGTCTGATAAAAATACCACAGTGTGCAAGAATCATGGAAGAGCAACCATTAATGTCAACATTTTAATGGCAAAATCTTGTTTTTTCTTCAAATTCCCACGTCTTAGGGTCTGACTTTATTATATGTGCATGTACTCTGTTCAGAGTTTTTTTTTTTGTTTGTTTTTTTTTGTTTGTTTTTTACTGCTGAATTTTAAGTTATCCAGACTTCAGAACAACAAATATTAAAACATTGCAAAATTTGCACAGGCTTTCGTGCTCGTGCTGCTCCATCAAAGGTCACGTGAGGGCGACATTTGTGGTTCGCCTTCAAAGAAGTGTTTTGGTTCGGTGGGTTACATTCAGGTGGTGTTCTTGTTTCTTTTGAAGCGGCACACGGCGATTCTCTGACTTCAACTGATGTGGTCATCAGCAGAGTGGAGGAATGAACTGGGTCATCACTGGATTATCATTTCATATTCATAAGCAGAACTGTAGTGGTGATTTGAACTGTGCTCTGCCAGCCGGTCAGAGGAGAAGTCCCACTTAACCGAAGGGGACGGCTCGTGGTAAAATCTGTATTTTCAGAACAGTTGGGACAGTTTTTCTGCACGACAACAGCTGTTGCTCGAGGAACCACTTTTGCATGCTGATGCCCGCCCAACTCCAGGAACCTAAGCTGAAGCAAAAGAATGTAAGTCACGTATGTTTAAACACGGAATATAACTGTTTTGTGTAGTTTTTGTCAGTGCGCTTTTCCGACCACATTTAGGCGGGTTTTGCATCTTCGTGGCCT
This sequence comes from Xenentodon cancila, assembly GCA_014839995.1. Classification (NCBI taxonomy): domain Eukaryota; kingdom Metazoa; phylum Chordata; class Actinopteri; order Beloniformes; family Belonidae; genus Xenentodon; species Xenentodon cancila. The sequence continues at coordinate 25,486,730 of CM026213.1, read as the reverse complement.
CCCTTGGCACTCGCATGTCTTCCTCAGAGAGCTCAGCTCTTTTTAAGCTGTCATGTATGGATGGCACATGTCATCTCGGGATGCACTCTGTTATCTATCGTTCGTTCTAGTTGGTTGAATATGTTTGTTGAGGTTTGCAACCAAAGCGGAACAAAGTTGAGCTTGTTTTTTGGGTGGGTGTTTGTCTCTGTGGTTATGTACCGTGGTGTGAATAGTTTAAATGTGGTATCTGCACTCCTGGACTCACGATTAGAGCCTCACCAAAACAACAGTATTCCTCGGTGGAGAAGTTTCAGTAAAAAGCCACTTTGCTTAAAGGATAGCGCACAGGACTACACATGTGGTGGAAGGGAAAATTGCTCTGCTGCCAAGTCACCCCCCTCTGCCCCCCCCCCCTGCTCTCTCTCTCTCTCTCTCTCTCTCTCTCTCTCTCTCTCTCGCTTTGTATCGCCGTCTCTTTCCCTCCATCGTTCTTTGTCCTGGGAATGTACCATCCGGAGAGGAGGAGGAGAGAGGGGGGAGGGGTGAGCCAGCATGTCAAACAGCAGAGAGAAAGAAAAAGGGAGTGAATATCATGTGGCGGAGGGACATAGAAAGCAGAGGATGAGGTCAGCAGAGGAACAAAACCAAAAAAGTCCAGCTCTTTCCCTCCCTTTTTTTTATTCTGGCTGCTCGCGCATATTTCCTGCTGCTGTCATAGTCGTCGATAAAGTTTTGTTGTAAACCAGCAAGAGAGAAGACATGCACATGACAATGGGGCATCACAATGGTAGGATGAGAGAGAGGGTAAAATGGAGGAGATGAAAGCTCTCTGAGGAATCCACCACAACTGTCTGCTGATGTTGTTACTCATTCCTGGCTCTCTCCGACACGGAGGAATCTCTACAGTATACGTGAAAGAAGGTGGAGAGCTCACAAATACTTCCTAGCGATGGGAATTGTGCTTTCGAGCAGCGAAACTTGGCTAAGTGTCTGCTTTCTAGTCTGAGGAAGGCACGGTCAGATTAGGACTCTGGACAGGTGATGCACTGATGAGCAGAGCAAAACGGAGCATGAAGCTGTGCTGTGTGGAAGAAGAAACAGCGACACGTGCAGCGTAAACTAGATTTGACCTACTGTAAGTATGGTGACTCTTCTGTGTTTGGGACGGTGCCCTTTGGTTTGTCCTGCTAAAGGTCCTGCTGCTTCAGCTGACACGCTTCCCTCTTGTCCTTGTGTACCTGAAGGACCTGAAGGATTAAATCAGATCAGCATCGCATGTGGCTCTGCAGAGATCTTTTACCAAGGCTTTCATTTTACCCTCAGTGTCTCTGCTGGTTGAAGAAAATAATTAGTAAAGGCTTTTTTGTGTCTTTATTGAGCATCTTCCTACAGTGTCAACAAGTCGCAGACCGTATAATGATGTGCTTTTTTTTGTTTCAAATATTCTAAAAAAAAACAAACCTTCAACGTTGAAGATTGTATGTATCATGTTATTCTATTAATCCAATATTTATGTATATATTTTTGTCTGTTAAATGAGTTCTGGATGGTTGGAATTATTATGTAGAGCTTTGCATGTTCTGTACACATGCCCAGAGGAGTTCGGTGCTGCTCCAGTCAAAGTCGGGCACGCAGGATGTTGTCGTTATCTGGAAATATAAAATGTTTACTGAAAGCAGAACCTTGCGAGGATTTTGAAACACTTGTCTTCCTGTCTGTGTTGTCATTTAAAAACAACATGAGAAAATCTGCGCGCTCTAAAGTCCTGGAAGTGTTAAATGTTAAGTTCTCGTCCTGCAGAAGAATAAAACTGCTGGCGTTGTTTCGTGGAATCCTTCTGGAAGTTTGTTTCCTTTTCCTGGCTTCACTGAACAGCTTTCATTTGGACATGGAGAGCCAAACAGAAGCGACGCATGAGGGTGGTTTTTGGTTAATTTGTATTCAAAGTAGTGCCAGTAAGAAGATAAGAGCAGACGTTGAACACTAGTGACACCTTCACGGTTTTGCGTGTCACTCAAGCCGTGTGTCCAGGTGCAGCTCCCCGCCTGGATGTGTCTTGTGTTTTGCATTTTTAATTGTAACTGCTGCTTATGATGTAGTACTTTCTGAGGAAGAAAGTGCTTTTTCCTGCCTTGTTCCCAGGATGAAGTGCTCTGTCTTTGTTTTTCAGCTGTCCCTCGGAGATGAGCAGTGTGAAGTGACACGAAATGGCTTCGAGTCTAAAGAGCTGGTGTACTTAGTGAATATTTACTGTCAGGTAAGATGGTTTACTCCGAAAGGTAACCTGAAGGTCTAGAGAGGGCAAACGTTGGCCCGACGAGCAACAACTGATACTGTACTTAATAATGTCCAAATAAACATCCCCTGTTTTTAAGCAGTTTTTATTGGACATATTTACTGCCTGGTTCAAAAAACCTCTTCGGTTTGTATGTTTCAAATTGTTTGATTTCAAATCCATGACAACTCTTGTGGAGGGGGTGGTTGTACCACATCAGCTGGATTCATATAAAGCAATATTTTTTTCCCAATTTGAGGCATATCCTTTTGATTGACAGTTGGCTCAGCCAATGGCTTGCTATTATCGCTTCTCATTAGTACAAAGATGAGAAAATAATCGACAGTTCACACTAACCCAGCGCTTGACATCGGCACCGAAGCAACGTCTGAAACCGGACATTTAGCTGTAAACATGGAGCAGCATTTTACAGTGCTGTAGTGTCCCTACACATTATTCAGAGCCTTTAAACAGAAGGTACCACAGTGTGACTGGTTCAGAGCCACAAGCCCAAGAAAGGGGGCTACTAACCAGGATTGTATGAAAGTGGGGCAGGAGAGCATTTTACACTTTTAAAACAGCAGAATCATCAGTGTCTCAGTGCTGCACTGCAGTCCTGATCACGCTGGCCCCATTTCAGATTAAAGTTTCATATTGGCTTGACAGAACAATTTATCTCATTTGCATATCAACAGAGGAATTTTAAAATTATTTATTGTGATAAAAAATCTTAAGATGACTTTTAACTTATAAATGTTTATATTTATTATTTTTATTTCTGAAAAATAAAGCCTCCCAAGAGAAGCACGGCGTTGAAGCGTATTGTACTGGTTATTTGGTAAAAGTACCATACCACCTTCAGCCGGGTTGGACTTCAGAAGCAGCATTCACATCCGTCTCTTTTGTGTCACGGTTTTCGAAGGGTCGAAGTTGGATTGTGAAGCGCAGCTATGAGGATTTCCGTGTCCTAGACAAGCACTTGCATCTCTGCATCTACGACAGACGCTTTTCACAGCTGCCTGAGCTGCCTCGGTTGGACAATCTGACTGATCAGTCGGAGGCAAGTACCTACAGTCCATATCTCACCTTTTAATTAGTGTGGTTATGGGAAAAAATGGCACACTCACAATTCTTAGAAAAATAATCCAAGAACATCCACTTTGTTCACAATTTGTTCACCATGGCAACGAGTGAATGTTTTAAAACCAACGCATGCAGTTCAGAGTACCTTCCTGATATAACGGTCCCAAACAGCAGGGTATCAGTTGTCTATATTAGAGCTATTACATACACTACTATTCCACATGTGGATTGTTGGATAAGTGGTTGGTTGTGTGTGAAGTGAATGTAATGAGTCATTTTAACTAACAGTCATTCTGTGCTTTCTTCCATGTTAGTCCGTCTCCCAGATGCTGTTGGCGTACCTCTCCCGGCTGTCAGCTATCGCTGACAACAAGATTAACTGTGGGCCTGCCCTCACATGGATGGAGGTAACGCTGCTCTGTGCTCTGTCCTGAAAGTGTTCATTAGCTGTTAATTTAAAAAAACAAAAGAACAGTATAAGTTTCTGTAACGACAAGATTTCTACTGATACTTGTCTTTGTGTTCTTTGCCAGATTGACAATAAGGGGAATCATCTGCTGGTTCATGAAGAGTCATCCATCAACGTTCCAGCTATTGCTGCGGCCCATGTCATTAAGCGCTACATAGCACAAGCTTCAGATGAGCTCTCGTTTGAGGTAAGGCACGAAAGAAAAAACATTTACGAACAAGTAGCATGAACCACATGTTCCATACGTACAAAGCGGAAGTCTGGACTGTACATCTATGCTGCTCTGGGTCATTTTCTTACGTAAGTTGTCATTCAGCCTTTAGTTGGTTTTTTAGGGGAGCAGATGAAGCAAAGCAAAATCCTGGCCTTTTACATGTCCAAGTTAAAAGATGATCTGTTGCACGTAGCTGATGCTTCTCTGTATCGGCAGGAGTGTGAACTGATGCTTGTTAGTATTGGCTGTGAATTTTGTTGAAAAGTTGTGCACGGTAATCCCCTAACACAAGATGCCGTCTCGCATGCTATAAATGTGAAGGGCGGTGGATCTGCATGAAGATGCCGTTCCAGAAACCCTAACAGGAGATACCTCAGTCTGGTTGTGTCATCGTTTCTGGATGACTGATATGCAGTTGAAGTACACGCTCTCTTTCTATTTACTCTTGGCAGATATGCTCCCTTTACAGAACAATCCTTTTCTTCTTTACTGGTATTTTTCTAACAAATAAGTAAGTAATAATACTCAGACGACTCCACTTTACTGACTGTTTTTTGAGTCTGATGTTCCTACACAATACCCCAGCTAGGTGGAATGGTTGGTTGGTTGATTGTTGTGATAGGAATGCTGTTGTTATGAACGCTGAAGACTGAGAAGATCATATTTTGGAAAACGATTAGTCAACTACGTCCAGTGAAGATCCATAATACAGAAATCAAAATAAGTCACATACTACCCGGTCATAGTTTTTCATCCTTCTCACCCATAACTCCTTCTGAAGTCTCCAAACTCATCACCACCGTGTACCCGACTCCCTGCCGCCAGCAGCCCGTTCCCATCGCCTCTCATCAAAGCCAGTCTCCCCTCTCTCATCCCATTTATCGCCAACATCACCAACATCATCACCAACATTTCCCTCAGCACTGGCTCTGTCCCACCCTCACGCAGACCTGCTACAATGACTCCCACTCTAACAAAAATCTGGCCCGGACCCTGACAACGTGGAAAATTTGAGACCCATCTCCAGTCTTCCGCTGATCTCCAAAATACTGGAACGCACCGTGATTATCCAATGTCAGCAATGTCTTCACTGCTGCCAGCTTTTCCCAAACATTTCAATCTGGTTTCCGGACCCACCACAGTGCTGAAACAGCCTTTCTAAAAGTCACTAATGACCTTCTCCTCACCTCCGACTCTGGCTCCATCACCATCCTCCTCCTCCTCGACCTCAGCTGCACCTTCAACACCATCAACCTTTTCATCCTTTTTGTTGTTGTTGCCAAATGAGTCTTGTTCATCTGTGATTCAGAGCATCACACTCTACTACAGCAAAGTTAAAAATAAATCAAAACTATATGACCAAATCAAAATGCGTTCAAATGTCACTGTGGCACAGTGCCGGAAGCCCGTAATCAGAGTCATTTCAGGTTATCCAGAAATACGTCCTTTGACTCCTCACATGTCCTAAATAAATAATCAACTTTTGCCTTCAAAAAGGCAGTTACTTATTTCCAACACAACATATTTAAAATTCTTTTAAAGGTTCATCCTACTGCTGAGCCAACGAAGCTAAAATCCAGTGCAATTTGACAGAGAAAAATAAAGAATTTCAGCCTCAGCTGACAAAGTGAAACGTCGTAAAAGCAATGCTGAGATAATTCTTCAGATTCACCAGTGCGATTTGGATCCAGGATTAAGAATCAAAACTACCAAGTTTGTGCAAACAAATGAGGAGTTTGTTTCGGATTACTTTGTTCCTCAAGGTACATTTAAAAAAAGAATGAAATGAAATAAATGGGATAAAATGAACACTAGAGCATTAAAAAAAACAATGTACACTATATACAAGACTCATATTTGCAGATATGAAGATATTGCACAGAACTCCTTGACTTTTGCAAGATTAGCGGACAGCTGGAGGGAAAAACTGTCTCTGTGAGGGTGGTTTTGATGTGCAGTGCTCTTTTACCAGCTTCCAGACGGGAGAAGTCTGAAAAGTTAGTGTGCAGGTCATGAGGCGTCTGCAGAGATGTTTCCTGCCTGTTTCCTGGCTGTTGACCTGTACAGGTCCTTGATGGACAGGAGGTCAGGCCCCAGTTATTTTCTCTGCAGATCTTACTCTCCATTGGAGTCCGTAACTGTGGTGTTTGGTGACAATGATGAAAGTGTGCAGGACGTGATGGGTGATGTAATGTGCACTATTTGTAATATATGAGCTTGTATGAAAGGATGTGTGATCTGTACTTGTTTACTGGTGTGTAAAATGTTGTCTTTAAGTTTTGTGTCTGTGCACTTTTGAACAATGTGGTATGTCCATAACATGCTCTCCATGTTACATTCAGGAATGCAAAAGGACTTTGTCCTCAACTGACACTAAAGCGATATCGTGTCATAAAAGCAGTGCTGAGATAATCTTCACATTCTTCTGCACCTGTTTGCTTTGTTTTATAGATTTTAGAGCAACATTAGTACAACATATTTATTCGTGAATATGGCAGCTGAATCCGTTTAGTTTTTTTTCCTTGGATAGTCGTTTACCTTGTGGAACGGTTCCCTCCTTAGCAATTGCTGGCATCATCTATTAACAGTCGTGACAAAGTCGTGACTTCAATTATAATCTTTGTGAAATGTGGTGCTCTCTGCAGGTTGGTGACATCGTGTCTGTGATTGACATGCCTCCTAAAGAAGACACCACATGGTGGAGGGGCAAGCACGGGTTTCAGGTACTCAGGAACCACTTTGCTACTTTAGGCCAAAAACAAAGTTGTTGGGTTTTTTTTGTTTGTTTTTTAATGTAAAGGCCCGGTGGGCTGGAGAATATCCCAGAAACAAGGTTGTGAAAATGTAATCACATAGAATTGGACAGGAAATAATATTCTGTACATTCAGAGTAAAAGCATGAAGTCTGAGCTTCATGTGGAGCAGCGTCCACAGCTGTGCTCTTTGTACAAAGTATTGATGCAATCAACAGAAAGGAAATAGTTTTCAATGAATATCGCAAAATGATCATTTATAACTGTTAATGTATTTGTTTGTTGTGCTTAATCCTGGTACTTAACAAGACCAGATAAGTTCAGAAACTTACAGCACAACACATCAGGAACTAAATACGACACTGCATGTTTGCATAAACATATGTATAGACATAATGTTATTGCATTATCCTGTAAGCTTTAAAAAAATAAACTGGATAAAAGAAAATACTTTAGTTGAAGCTCGACTTTGAGGACTGAACATTCTCTGACTGGCAGCCCACAGTTTTTTCCTGATTTCCTCAGTTATTTTCAAGAGTCAGCAGCTGCAGACAGTTGGTCCCCTTTGGATTACAGACCTCCTTTCAGTAATATTGAAACACACAGACTCTGTTTTCGTGTGTGTGTGTCTACACGGCAGAACAAGAGCTGCAGAGACAGAAAGACAACAGGTGCAGGCTGCACAAAGGTTTATGTGAGACAGTCCAGCACAAGCCAGCAGAGTGTAAGATGCAGGCAGGTACAGCCCACATGGAACATCATAACCAAACAGCTGGATTAGTACACAGGAACATCCTCTAAGCCTCCAAGTGTTGAAGAAAAGGAAGCGGCTGGGATCCTGTGAGACTTCCAAATCCAGACTGGTGTAGTGATGATGACTAACCAAGTGAAAGTTGTGGTGTTCAACAAACTCCAGAAGAAGGCAGAGGTGATAGATGAAGCATCCTAAACAACAGCAACACCACAGACAAGCAAGAAGCTTGAAAAGAAGTCTGAAAGTGAAGGCATTAGTAGTACCAGTGGTGATTGTAGCACTTATGCCATATGTGTCCGCCAAGCGGTCGTCCCTCCTGTTGAGGGCCTGAGCTCGAAGAGCAGGGTGGGTGAGTGGGGAGGATTACATTCGTATACACGCATTCCATAAATGAAATTCAAACTGAATCCTGAATGTTGTGAATAAACGAGTGCAGTAAATGCAAAGAAGGCAGAGCACCACTTCTCTCCATTACATGGTCGTCAGTCTGATAGTTTTTTAACTCTCTTGTTGAATGAAAACAAGCCTGATCAAAGAACAGCTTTAAATTGTTGGCAGATATATAAAAGTGTTTAGAATATTAGGATGAGTCAGAAGTGACCCACTGTTGATAGTCGCGGTGAATGTTCTCAGTCCTCCGCATCCATCCTTTCTCACTGTTCTTGTCTCCAGGTTGGCTTCTTTCCCAGTGAGTGTGTGGAGCTCATAAATGATAAAGTGCCACAGTCCATGACCAACTCGGTGCCAAAACCAGGTACTGCCTTTTTCTTTCATCCATTCACAGGCAGTATGTCAGACGGAGGGGTTATTATGAATGGCAGTTAATGTCCCACTGAAATGGCTGTGTTTTCAGGGAGTGGGTAGCAGGTCTGTGATAGGTGGGATGGCTGGGCAAGTGTGCGTTTGTGTGTGTAAACATTATGTTCATAGCTTATAAAAGCTGTCATGCATTTAAAGATATTTGTTAGGAAATGTGGAGTTTATTAGAGTCTTGTTTTATCCTGAAGATAAAGCTGGATCTATGGAGCCCTTTAAAAGTCTTTATCTCTTTTGTGATATTATAGTATAAAGTATAACACTGAGCGAGTTCATGAGCACATCGCTGTGAAAGTAAATCCATGTTTCTTATACGTCGCCTCCTTGAAATCCTGTAATAGTGCTGTTGACTCAGCTGTGTGGAAATCCATCGCTGCAAATGTCTTAGCACGGTATTTCAACAGTATGGATTAGTTTTTTAGTCATTTCCACATCTGCATGACTTAACTGTGTTTAACTGTAGAGGATAAAAATAAAAATGAAGTTTGCTTTTAAAAAGGTGCATGCAGATGATTCATCATATACGTTTGTGGTGCCTTCGGATGATGAAGATGTTTTTTGTTTGTACCCTTGAATTTAGTATTTTAACCATTGGCATGTTGGTTTGTGAGACCACGTATTCACCAATTAATAACCTTCATTAATTATAACTTCATGATAGGTCATCAATAACCTTATGGACACCTTAGGTGACCTTTCCTCCGGTGGAAATATAGGTTGACTATTAACTGCAGGGATTTACGTGTTCAGCCCGCAGACCTGCTTGAACCCCCAGCTTTTACTCTCCTTCGGAACGTAGCTTATATTAATAAAGTATTATGTAAATACAGATCATTGACTATAAGTTAGTAACTTGTCAATCCTTAGTGCATCCTGATAACCTCAGTAAAGCAGAAGTAAATGCCCCATTTCAGTACGTCACATTACATAATGTGTCATTAATCATAGGCAAGAATGTTTAAAACTGTCGTAAACTATCTTATATTAAACTGAATTTCAAATAATGAGAAAATAAGCAGTTTCTGCTGCGCAACACTGCTAAGGACACTGATGGATATCATATCAGCTTGCTCTATTTCCCCATTTATAGTCTATTTGTGTTTGTATTAGCAGCGCAAATTAAGTGAACAAACTGTCACAATAATTGTTCAACATTGTTCAACATGTTTCAATAAGCTTCCACCTGTAGAACAAGTTACTAACGCTGTTAAGTTGTGCACCTTGTACTCATGGTTTCCTGGGTAGTGTGATAATGTGTGACAGTCGCACATCCATCCGTCCCAGCTAGACACTGTAAGACGGTGGTTCTGCCCTGCGCGGGTCACCTGAGCCTACTGCCCGTGGTCAGTCCTTTACCGCAGGTGTGCAGCCCTCGATCCTCCACGGTGCACATAAGTCTTCAACGGTACCTAATGTGGTCATTTCTCGGGCAGCTGAGATCGTTATCTTGGCCCTCCAGTCCACCCAGCATTTGAAGAAACATGCACGCCATATCGTTAAACGCACGCCATCTTATCTCCTCTGTGTGGTATTACTAATACAAGGTTTTTTTTTATGTACAAATGCAAATCTGAATTTCTCAGATTTATTTCAGAGCAACAAAACAGGATTTAATACAACAAAAGCTGGAATAATTTGTTGACCTTAATTTACAAGCTTAAAATCTTACCGACCAATTTCTAACTTAAGCTCTAAATTTGAGAACATTTGTGTAGTAACGGTAGCGTTTGTCAGCCTACCATCTGCTGCACATTATATCCAAATCCAGAGCAAAAGTTTAAATCATTCACATGTTGAAGGCAGAGTGGTGCAGTTTTATTGGAGAATTTGGCACGAAAATGACTGGATTTGTGGTTGACTCATATACAGATGTTTTAAAGTGAATTTAAAGTATATATGTGCTTTGCTAAAGAAAAAAGGCAATATAACATAGTAATAATAATAATTTGAATTAAATTTCTGCTTCTTATAAAGGTGTGTTTCACATTAAGTTCTGGCTTTTCAAATAGAAACTCGATCAAACCTCAGACTGCCATGACCGTCGCAGCTGGCTTCGGAGCAGAGCCAGTATAGCTGCCGCTCCAAACTTTTGTAGAGACTCAGACGCAGCCTACATTAAATAATGGAGGAAATGAAAGGCATCACAGGGGGAGAGAAATGTGTGCTCATGGACCCCCATGTTACCCGAGTTGTCGCTTTCAGCTGTTGGAACTGTGACTGATATGAAATGCACCTCGTAGTATCAACTGCTGCATCGCACCCACAACACAGTAAGGGTTAGTCTTTCTCTGCTTGCTAAGCCCTGCTTTTAAATATTACTATTATATATTAATACACAAGTATACTATTTTATATGCAAAATATAAATACGATAACAGTTGCAAGTCACAACGGGGACCTGATTCCTTGGCAGAACCATAAGATTTGTAAAGTGTCATCCTCTGTGGCACTGCAACGCACACTGGTCGGTGTGTCGTGAACTCACTGAAGTTTAGCTGATGTGAGGCCTCAGCTGGCGGTCCACTGCTGAAGCCGTTCAACTGCGCTTTGCAACCCTGAATCTGCTTGAACCCCGACGATTGCTGCTGCTTGTGGCTGTCCCGTCTCTTTTATTTATTTATTAGGAATCCTGTTTATTTCAGCCATTTTTACAGGACTCGGTTCCTAAAGTTACACAGTTAAAGGTAACTATAACCTGCATACTAAAAGCGTACACAGATTACTACTTTAACCACTTGCATTGTTTGCTCTCCACTGCCTCGATGCATCAAAAATAATGTGTCACTGCGCAGGGATGTTTGGTCGTGTTGGCATGTTTTGTTTTTTTTTCTTTGTTGACTGTCACTCCTCTTCCTCAGCCTCCCCCTGCTCTGGTCTGCAGCCTGCATCTTGGAGTCTCTTCCCCCCTTGTGCGTGTTGGTATACACACCTCACCTGCCTGTCTGCTCTTTTCCATCTAATTCACTGACACACATACACATGCAATTGTTTATTTAGCTGGTGCTGCAATTGAAATGCAAATTCTTAAGATGTCCTTCCTGGTAGACAGCGCTGCTAAAAGCAAGTTATGCTCACCTGAGTGCAGGTAATGTCATGCTGGAGATGCAGACACAGTTCCAAGCAAGTAAAACTATTATCTTGATAGGGTGTGATTTCCTGAAGATCTGAAAAGTGATTACAAATTTGAAGTTGATGTTCGGGCATGTAATCACATGTTTTTTTTAAGTCTTAACTGAGCCGAAGTTTCTTCCCTTGAGAGGAACGCTCTCTTTTATTACTAAACATTTTAAAATGTTCACTGCTTGACTGAGAATTTATTGCTTCTTAAAGTACTTTTTACTGTGTCCAAAAGTACACAGTTGTTTTACTCTCTGACTTAACATGCTTTTCTCCTTCTCATTCTTTCACGCCTCCATCATCCATCCATCCAAATGTCTGTGGGTGCGTCTGTCCGTGGGGTTGCATGCAGACTTGGAGTTGGAGAATGTAATACAGGACAGTGCATGGGTGGCCGACCCGCTAAACCACTACAGCCTAAGCTCAGGTAGACAAAAGCCGCTCTGTGTGTTATGCCACCACTACCCCTAAAATACAAAAAAAGGTTAAAAAAATAAAGTAAAATAAGCAAACACTATCTGTACTAATGTGACCACTCTGTGTACCTGCCCCAGTATTTTAGCCTGGTTTGTAGTTTTAGTCTTGTTCAGAGACTTTTAACCCACCAACTCCTGTACAATGAGGTTTGTGTTATACATGAATCTTTTTTTCACTTCAGTGTAAGATCCCTCTCACCTCGTGGATGTGTAGTGATGTAATAATAATAATAATAATACATTAAAAGCTCACGTGAAGACCTGAAGCTCTAGCTGCTTCTCCCTCAAACGTCTGTACAGGATCTGTAATTCATGTCTGAGTTTCATGTTTCCAACAAACTCATTCAAGGATATTTGGGGTCCTGCTTATTTTTGAGGGACTGGTATATTATGTCAGCCTCTCCTGAAACCCTGATGCACCCTGATTTGCTTCCTCGGCATGCTGCTCTGCTTCTGTTAGTGGCTGTTTCTCCTACATACATGATTCATACCGGGAAATATTTTCGTGTATGTGGAAATATTTCTGTGAATAGCCTACATTATTTCATTTTGTTTTTAATGTCGACAGTCTGAAAGCCTGCACATGACCAAAACCAGTTTACTAGTTTGATTTAGCTGGGAATTACCACTTTATATTGTTGCAAAACATTCATTAACGGGCGGACTCGAGAAGAGTTTTGACATGCAGGAGAAAGAAGGACGATTTGGAGCTGCCCAGGAATCTGATCACTCCAAACAAACGGTTAACTGTGAAAGTTGGAACAAATATAGTGAATAAGTAGTTCACAGTGCGGCTGTTTCTTCATTATACCTTATTCCCAAGTTTTTGGAGATTTCTTTTCACACCAAAGCGTTCCTCTTTGTGTCGTGGTACGTCTTCACGCTCATTATGAAAGCTGAAAATCAGCTTCTCCTTTTATTGTCTTTGTGGTCAGCCAGGATGTCGTTGTGAGTGCTGAGCCCACTCTAAACATTTTTTTTAAGTGGTGGGCTGCAGTGCGGAGCACAGCTCCTACTGTGTCCTATCTGAACGGTCCTTTTAGAAAGTGTGATTAGCTTAGCCAGTCAAATCCTAGTAAACCTAAACTGATTATTGAGGAGATGATGGCACATGTTGGTAAAATATACCTTCACTCGATGATAGTGTTAACAAGATTTCTTAAATATTGGCAGGGAAAAGTCAGCCTGTCCAAATTACTGGTTGGGACAGGCTTGTCTCTTCCGTCCATACTCAGAGCTGCACCCTTGGATGCATGTGCATGAAATCTGCCTGCAAAGGCCAGAGTATCGTCCTTGAGGTGGTTTTGTGTGTAGAGGTGGGTAGCAGTGTCACCCCATTGTACCGTGGTCTTTAAAAGAAACAGTTTTGGTCCTCCGGGCCTGTATTTGTTTTCCTGTTTGTAGTTACTAGAGCGAGTCACTACAGCATTACTGGGAGCTGCTAAATGTGCGCTGTGTGTGGATGTGGGCCAGCTGTGTTTGTGTGTCTGTCTGGTTGAAACTGAAAAGCTGCTTTGGCAGTGCTATTGGGCTGAATCTTGACGAGTCTTGATTTATTTAATCTCTTCACAATGAAGGGGCTTGTAAGCCAATCCATAGAGCATCGGGCTTTGTCCTTAAAGAGTTGGAATCTCTGTCTTACTCTCCATGGCGACTGAAAGAGCAAATTCCTGCAGGGAACCATACCGCACTGGAAAATATCCTCGCTCTGCAAAGATCTGTCTGCTCACCACTAACCCTTGCTGGATGGAAATTGTTAACATGCAGCACTGCTCCAGTTACAATCAAGACCATATAAACTAGGATTTTTTTTCAGTCCACCAGCTCTTGTGTGTGCGACTAGAACCTGGGATCAGTCTGCTCCCTTTACAGTAAAAATAGTTTTTATTGACATTAATTTGAAATAAAGTGTTAGGAACTTTTGATAAATCGTGACGGATCTTTCCTTCAGACATCCCAGTAGACCTGACCCAGATGCAGAGCCCACTCGTCTCTGCTTCCCTCTTCGTTCCGTCCAGCGCCAGTGATCCGGGCAGCTGTGAGCATACCTGAGCCAAGACAGCTGGTTATGTGATGCAGCGAGGAAGGGAAATGGGGAGAGAATCTGTGAGACAGAGTATGATTTGTCCTCCCATTCCCAAGGATCCAAGATCATTTCCTGGTGCTCTGAAACTATGCGAGACGCCTTGTGTAACTTTGTGCTCTGAAGTTTCAGTAAAAAACTACTGCTGTTATTTAACGTTTGTTTTGGGAAAACAGCTTTTGATTGTGTACAACAGGGAACAACTCCAGGCATGTTGTGGTCTGAGTGACTCTGTAACTGTTGGCAGTGCCAGGAACTGGGCATTTGCACTATGCCTAATCCTATTCCATAGTTCAAATCAGTGCCTCTTCACAGAAACAAAATTCTTCTGCTTATTTTACAGTCGGAAAACATGCAGACATACATCTAGCGGGTGGGAATTCATATCCACAGTCATATTAACATTGTAGTGGTATTGGCCCTTGCTCCCATACAGTAAATTTTGCATTCCTCCTTTCCATATCTGAGGAGGAAAAAGATTATTCGCATCTATGCAAAAAACCTACTTCAACCAGCACAAAGCTCTCATACTCTTCTGTGGAGGAGAAGATATCCGGACAGGCATTTACTGCTTCCTGCTTACAAAGGTCGTCTGCAGGAACTGGCCAAGCTCCGCCCACTCTGCCTTGTTGGCTGGCGCCTGCTGTGTCTTGGTGGAGTTAGTCAGATTTTGCATTCAGCACATCCATCTCTTCCCCGATAGCAACCCAAACTGAAGCCATCAAATCTTCAACTTACCAAGTAAAGCAGTGTAGTTTACTGTAGAGTCTGGTCTTGCCTGATCTTTCCATTCATGCTGATGTCTTAGATGTTCTGCCCTTCACGTCTTTGCCAGATGCTGCCTTATTTCAGCCTGTAATGACTCTGTTCTTTCAACCTCTCACTCGTCTTCTCTCCTTCATCAGCCTGTCGGAGCTGTCGGGTCTTTTATTGGGATACGGTTGAAGGATCTTTTTTCCTGAACCGTTCCACAGCACAGTGCTGGAGTGGTTGGCACTGACACATTACAGAGAGAAGGTTCAGCTGTGTCTTCCTGTGTCTGCGTTGGTTTTCTACAAGTACTCTGGTGTCCTCCCATCCCAAAAGCATGTCGTTTAGTCGTAATTACTAAAACTATATCCTGCCTTGGCTTCATTTGCATTAACTCTATAGTACTTTTATTTATAGGAGTAACTAACAGCTATAGGAGTGATTATAGAAATAATTCAGTCTAATAAATATATATATCTAATGAATAAGAGAGGGAGAGTGAGAGAGAGCGAGAGTGTGCGACAGTGAAAGACACTTTCTTCTGTTCATCTTTCTCTCTGCTACTGGTCATGAGTGGCTGGACTTTGAGCTGAGGTTCGCTGGAGGGTCAGGGGAAATATGAGCATCATCTGAGGTGCTGATACCCCAAGGACTGTGGGGGTTCTTCTTCCTCTGGGCTTCACTCAGCTGATTTCACATACTTATTAAAAAGTGTTGCTTTGTTGTGTTTATATATATGAGGAGAGAAAAAAAGGCAAAACAATAAGTGGAGGGATAGATTGATGTTCATTCCAGCAACTAATATCAAGGAAAGTTGGCAACGGTACCAGCAAGTAAAAAAATATATCCAAAGTGTTAAATGTGTTTAGGGTAGGTGAACCTGGGAGTAATGTTCTCGCCTTACTCTTGAGTTTTGTTTTTCACTTTATTTCTCTGTTTTCCCCCCTCCCAGCGGGCTCGTCCCCCCACCCCCACCCTAAGTATTGGTAAAAGTGAGCCCCCTTGCTGAGTTCAATTTTAACTCTTTTTATTTCTCAAATTCGGAAATATTGCCGTCTTAAATACTTTTTTGGATGTCGGTCTTGTTGAAACGAATGATCTTACAGCTAATAGTTTAGTTTTATCCTCTACGTTACACGCAATATGCCCCACCAGAGAGCACGTCTTTCCAAAACTGAGTCACGTGTAGCTCCGCTTTCCGGGTGCTCGTGAAGGCAGCAGCAGTTACACTGTAGTTGTGTACTGACGGAGCGTAGACGCGGGTTGGGACGCACCTACACCCGCTCCGCCTGGACTTTAAACGTCTACCAACTCGGTTTCAGATGCCTCGTAGCTTTGTGGAAACTTTTTGTCATTATTTTATAGAGCTGTAAGGTTAGTGGAAGAAAGAAGCAAGCTGTTGTTTTTGGACTTTTTGAGGTTCTGTTTTATGCGCTATGCAGCAGAGGTAAGAAAGATGTTTTAATTTTGTTCAAGTTCAGGTTTTTCTACATTGCCACCTCAGTTTTTTTGTGAACATTTCTCTCTCTGTCTTCACATTTCAGATCATTTATTGATGATGTTTGCTCTTGTGGCGATGCACAATTTTCGGCATAATGCCACGTAAAACAGGCAGTTGTTCGACGGCGTTTTGTTATCTGGTAAAACTTGTATCGTGGTATAATAAAACGTATGATAAGGTACTCGGAGGTCGGTGAAACACAATTAAGCTGTCTTATTTGACATTTGAATATGAACTTATACCCTTTTATGGACATCTGTAGAATCAGTAACAACTTAAATAATGTTAAGCCATATTATTAAAACCGTTTATTCTCCCCCGTTTACTCTTATTTAGAAGGTTGTTTTTTTGCCGCATCAGAAATGTGATAATTATATGTTTATAATGTATGGGTATGTGTATTTTATGTAATGACAAGACTAGAAAGTGCTTTATAAATAAAGTCCATTTAGTGTTTCTGCTGTGAGCAGAAACAGCGTTAACCGCAGCATGGCGCACACAGACGAGCTCTGTTCTTCATCCCTCAGATGTGAAACAATGCAAACATTTTCCTGCCACTGTCACTAAACACTTAGGCTATTTTGTCCAAACAAGAGTGCCTTATTACTCATAGCTTGGTTTTAACTGGCAGACATTACGCTATTGTTTACACACTGAACAGGCCACTAGAAACATCAACAGGAGCCCTGTCAGCAAGCACAGTGTCTCTCACTGGTGGATCCTGTTAGTATAAGTAATGCAAACATCATCTCTGTACTAGTTGACATACAATGGAGAGTGGTCATTTTTGTCTTTTGCAGCCATCAAAAAAGCCATCCCATAATAATTTGCCGGTGTCTCCAACTTTGCTGAGTTGGAAAATTGTGTCACTATAAGTGATTGTAATTGCCACAAAATATTCCAGTACGGATTGAGTAGGAAACGTTTGGTGTGTCTGCAGGTCGTCTACAAACGGAGCTCTTGCAGCATGTCCGTTTCCGAGTCAGATGATTTGGCCATGTACAAGCCGTCAACATTGATTAGACGTTGGCGTTTCAATCGTTAAAATCCGACCACAAAACCACATTGATTCAATGACATCTTTTCAACGTTGGTTAATTGGCTAGAATTGGACGGATTTGGATTGGATTGGATTTCACCTTCCACTCAGAAACCATCATGAGTTCAAATTAACTAGTGTGGAGTTTCAGGCTTTAAAGCTGTTCAGGTTGTACACGTTGACCCCCCTGTCACTGCTATGTCTTCTCTGTCCAGAAGGTGTACATTGTAGTCCTGAAAACAGTGTCCTTTATCCTTGAGACACAGGTTGACTCGCTGAATTTTGACCTGAAAAGCTGTGAATATCCAAACCGGGTCTTGGCCAAATCAGCCAAGAAATCCGGGCTTAAAGAAGATGAGAAGCAAACATGCTGTCATCCCATATGTGGCAGGAGTGTCTGACAAACCCAGAAGGATTTTTCAACATGCCGGCCCACTTCCAACCTAACACCACCCTCGGACAAAAGCTGGTTCACCCAAACAGAAACGGGGGGCAGTGTTGTACTTGCGGTCCAATGCAGACGGTCACATTGGAAAAGCTAAACAACTCCAAAACTGCATGGCACAACGCAGGAGAACCAACAAAGTTGAGAAGAAAAGTCGGTTTGAAAGAGCCATCTATGTCAAATAGGAAAACTCAACATTACACCCATCTAACCTCGTCAATGCAGCTTTGAATCTCCGACTCAAGAACACCAAGTAACCAATTTACAGCAGACAGAAGATTTTTACAACCCACACAGGTCACGGGAAGGTCAGTGATTTTCACAAGATTTATGAAAAACGGCTTATCAGCTCAAAACGTCCCACCAGTCATTTTAAACTGACAATACCTTCTGGATGGGAGGTGAAACATCTTTAAGAACCAAGCCCAGCTGCCGTGATGGAAGCCTTCGAGGGTTATCTGTGAAGCTGGAACTTTCCTCTAGTCTGTGGATGCTGAAAATCTTCCAGCTAATTGAAGGAGCGAGGCAGTCGGGTTTGGGCTGGAGAGAGCGTGATGTTTCCCATTCCATCTGCAATGCTTGGCCTCATTTCTGCTGACCTAATGATAGTCATGTTCCCAGCCTCTCACCAGCTTCTCGTGGGTAAAAGCCTGAAACACAGTCAGCTACGTGCCTCCAGTACAACCTACAAATATCCCTCTGGTTTTACCTGTTCACTGTGCACAAACAAAGGTTGGATTACTGGCTCTCGTTTCCCCTCTCAGGGTTTTTTCTTTCTTGTTTTCCTTCTCACTAACTGAACTATGCAGCCAGTTGGGTTAACAGCTGTAATATTCTTATCAGAATATTCTCTTATATTATAACCACATTGCCAGTCATGTTGATGTAGTTATGTTGAAAATTGAAGTACTTATTTAAAAAGTTTCCACCCAAAAGATACAACTGTAAATGTGATTTAGACTTGTCAATAAAAATAAAACTAACTTCAACATTGCTAGAATTGAATGTCGCAGGCCGTCGATGAGCCTTAATCAGTTCGAAGTCCCTCGGCCGGGAGTCGTCCTCTGACGGGAGGCAGACCGGAGCGTCGGCACGTTCTCTGAGGCATGCTTGCCACCAAACTATTCTAATTACGCCTGTGACGTTTGAGTGTAAGCCAAGACGGTTTGCACAGTAAAGCCTGACCCCAACCCCCCCTCCAAGATACTGGAGAAAGTAAACAAAGCTGCCTCGGTGGATGTGTGTGCAGGTACAGAACCTCAGAGGAATTTCTTCCTGAGGGGAGGCTTACAGCTCCAGATTTCCGGGATGGACTGAGCTCTCATGCTTTGTGGATGAAGGCACAGAGGCAGCAGAGAATTCAGAGCCGGAGGTGTCGTTTTTATTAAACTGGCTCACAGTAGACGTTAAGGGTTCCGACGCTGGATTTTGACATTTATTTATTTATTTATTTTAGGAGGAGGGAGGTAATCAGACGAGTGTCAGCCAGAAGTATGAATTTTAGTAAATATAAACTGGTTGATTTCAGTGAAGATGCACGTAAAGCAGCAGTAAGGAACATTTTTCAGTTTGTTTTTGTTTTGTTTTTTTGCTCAGAGGTGTGGAGGTTCATTGGCTTGTCAGAAACTGCCTGAGTTTAGTTTTGTTTGATCTTTACTGGGTCACTTTGTTCTTTTATCATCTGTCATTTCGTCCGCCGTATCTGTGTGAGATAATCGTTGATGTGTGACATCGTGCCATAAAGGAATACATGGCTGTCTCAGGACCCGACAGGGATCAGGATCCGAGGTTGTTTTGTAGAGGTGGGAGACCACAAGAGCGAGAGGACACTAAAAACAAACAAAAAACCAAAATCACACCTTCCTTTGAGAGGGAACTAAAGCTGATACTGTACCAGAACGAACATTGAGGACAGATCTTTTCTCCATCCAAGTAGGCCTTGAGAGAACCTCCTGCAGTCGGAGCAGCATTGTGCTCGTGGACTTCAGGACATCCCAGCTCCACTAGCAGGTTTTCACAAACGTATACCAATTAATTTATTAAACGTCAGCATCCGAGCATCAGACTGGACCGTGGACTCCTTTTGGAAATGTGCTTTATAACCGTGAGGTTCTATGATTGGTCTTTGATGGGGTTTGTGTTCTTCAGCTGTTTATAAATAAATATTGCAGTTCTTTACTCGTTTCCGTTAGTATTTCTGCTTGTTGATTCGGAACGCTTTCTGGGAAGCTCCTCCATCAGGTCTGGACCAGGATTTACCCTCGGGAACAACCCGTTCTGCTCCAGATGCACACCTTGAATATGATCCGTACTCGGGCTGTGGCTGGTGACGTTTCACAAGTACACGTGTTGAGAAACTGTTTTTGTCTTTACGTGACAGGTTGTTTTTCTCTTTTCGCTCCTTTTAAAATGGAGAAGAAAATCTAATTGAAAAGCATCCAACGTCGCCTCCAGAGCAGTCTGCAGTTTCCACTCTTAGTCCCTCCTTCCCGCCTGCTCATTCGGCCTCCTTGGCATTTGCTTTTTAAACGTACTCAACAGACATTTGGCTGCGGTTATCGTCTACACTGTTTATTAGGGACTCCACACAGAAATCTTCTCACATCTTCACTAATCGAAGGGCTCGCACACATGCCGAACGTTTGAGTTCCCATGTTTAAAGCCACATGTGTTTATCAGCACTATCACCTGTGATTGATCATGACTGAAAACGGCGAGGGAAGATGCTGCCCAGGCACGTTTATGGTATTCATGTCGTCTCCAAACACACGCTGCAGCTCTAGCGTTTTCTGTTTTAGCCGGCTTGTTTTGTTTCTTCAGATTGAGACCAGTAAGCGGTAATCTGCTTTCACTCTAGCAGAGCCCTGTTTGGCAGAGGACGGCGAGGGGAGGCGAGGGGAGGCGAGGGACCTGCACGTCCCTGAAATCACACTCTTACATGATCAGACTTCTACGTCAAACTGCAACCTGCGCGTTTACCCAGGTCCAAAGACTTGACCGACTATAGTGACCATCCGTTAAAATTGGTGCATGAAATGTGTCCAGGAATACGAAATAAGATTAAATTATAAAAGAAAAGAAACCTGATGCAACACAGCCGTTGTTCCACTCTGACAGGAGATGGTGGAGGAAAATATCCACAGCTTTCATAAGAAACGACAGCTGCATGTAAGAGAAAAGTAACAAATAGTTTTATTTCTGTCACTGCTTGCAGAATTTGGTGACACGTTCCTGATTGGACCTGCGATACAGTTCTCTTCTCCTGAAAATGCTTTTAGTTCAGGTGTTATTTTTCTGCAGCTTGTAGAAGGTGGCTACTTCTGCTGTTGATGCTGAAGTTTCAGAGTTCAGAGAATAGTAAGAAGAGCTTTAGGTCTCAGTCAGGATGGCGTAATTATCCACATAGGATCGGGGTGGGGGGGGGTGATACTGGAATGTCCTTACTGAAAACAAGGCTTGAGAGCAGGTCCAACAAAAAGAGTTGTTTTTTTTATTCAGTCATGACTTCTTTATCTTTAAGCCCCATAACCTTTTTTTCTGTCTGTTATACCTCGGTCTAATGCTGTGGAGGTATGATAAAAATAATAAATGTTTTAAAGACTTGACTCCAGTGGAGTGGAGGTCAGTTTCATTGCTCAATGTTCAAAAGTATGCAGAGATTTGATTCACTTTGTAGCCTTCCCACATCTTTCCAAAGCACAGCGTATAGTTTAAGGAGCTTCCTCCTCTGCCAGACCCAGTATCTGGTAAATGTTGGTGGGGTTTTGGAGGCCAATGGACGACGCTGGTGTTGATGTGGAGCATTCACCCGTAGGTGCCTGGGAGGTGGCATGTAAGAGGGAAGCCTCAGCTTCAGGAAACTGCAGATGCATAAAGGAAATGTTTGCATTAGAATGAAGCTGAAGTGCACAATGGAGCAGCTTTGAGGAGCTTTTCCAGGGTTTCACTCACATGCATGGATTTAACTTGTGCTTATTCAGTGTCAAGCTCACAAACGGTTGTGTGAAGTATCTGAGATGCATGCTTTTTCTTCCCCGACTCCTCAGTATCTAAGAAGCACGGGAAGCTGATCACTTTCTTGCGCTCCTTCATGAAGTCCAGACCCACGAAGCAGAAGCTGAAGCAGAGAGGCATCCTTCGGGAGAGGGTGTTTGGCTGTGATCTGGGAGAACATCTCCTTAACTCAGGACATGATGGTGAGGAACCTCTAGAGGGTCATCTCTCTTATTTATGAATGTTTTAACAAGTAATACAAGTCCTACCTGTCATCTAATAAGGTTGAATCATGCTATTTGTTGCTGCGATGGGGTGCTCTTTTTTTTAAGTTTATTTTAATTATTAATGTAAGTCTCTTTATCTTGCAGTGTTTAGTGTGAAGGTTGATATTACTTGTGTGAAGCTGCTGTGACTAGCTTTTTAACTTAGAATTAGGAAAGAAAATGGTATTAAGGTTGTTAAACGGCACAAAACTACCTTCTGATAGAGAGATGTGAGCCAATGGTTCTCTGAAACAAATGTTCTCATCATGCTGCAAGTATGCACCAGCTTTGCCAGCTCCGTCCAGCTGTTGCAGTAAAATTCAACTGTTGAGCGGTTTCCTGGGCTGTTTTAGTGTCTGGAAGGTGAGCTGATGTAAAGATCTGCGACAGAGCAGAGGCATCATTTGCTCCTGATTACATTCTAACACCGTCTCTGATGTTGAGCACTAATCAATAACTTCACACGCTTGAAAAGAAACCATTTGCTCATGTTAATGCATCTTGCTCGGTGTGTGGACGTGGAGAGCGCTCATCTATCCAGCACATCAGCTGACAGTGAGTCAGAGCCATCTGAGTTCCTGTCACGGATCAGTGCTGGTTATGCCGTCACACGGATGTGAACAGCTTTATTACTGACCGCTGTATGTTCGGTTCTTTCCTCAAAGCAATAAGACACTAACTGCAGAGTTAAAATCATCAAATGAAACTACGCCTAATTCAAGTAATTCAGTTTATTTGTATAGCATCAGTTCACATTAAAGATCATCGCAAGACACGCTATTAAAAAAGCAAACTAGTCCAATAAGTGCCGTCAGTTTCAATCAAATTTTAATCCAATTATATTCCAGTTTATCATCCCTTTATAATCCAATTTATTTAAATTTAGTACACGCCATTATAATTACATTCACATCTAAATCATAAAAAAGCATCTTTGATAAGGAAGCCGGTACATTACATCAACTCTGGAGTTGATTCCTCTGTCGTGCACGTGCACATGCACGCGGCGGCAGGAAGACTGCTGCTCTGCCTCCGGGTCTCAACCATGGAAACAGTTTTTACCTAAAACATGTTATGATGTGTAGCCCACATCGTCGACAGCTGGTGTCTGGAGGACGGTATGTGGTCAAGAGTGTCCTCGCTGGTCAGATTAGGCCGGGTCCACAGGAAACGGTGAAGTCCAACGTTGTTTTGCCAAAGTTTCACGGCGTTGCCGTATTTTGTGTGTTGGGTGCATACACACGTCTAGACAACGGATGTTGTTGATAAGGTTGATATCTCCTCTTGCGGAGGAAATCTAGAAACTCCAAGCCATTCTCGTCAGCACCCTGCAGTACTTGTAACTAACAAAGGGGAGTGATTGTATTTGTTTCCCTGTTGGCAGTGCCCCAGGTCCTTAAGAGCTGCACAGAGTTCATTGAGAAGCACGGTGTGGTGGACGGCATTTACCGCCTCTCCGGGATTGCCTCAAATATTCAGAAGCTGAGGTAAGGAGAGTTTCCATTGTAGTCCAGCCGGCTCTGCAGGAACCATACGGTCATTTGTGGGGGAAAAACATGAACAGCACTTGTAAAACAAAAGTTTAACTGTTTGTGTTTTGCACCTTTTCATGCTGTAAGAAACGATCAGATTTATCAGGAAAACATGTTTATGTGCATCTACAGCAGGTCATTAATCACACCTCTCTTGAACTATTATATGCATTTTGAAGGTGTATTTACATGAATTACTATTTCCTGACATCTAATGTGCATCTGGAAATTAGATGCTCAGTATTGTTTTATTCTCATGTTTTGGTTTGTATAACACATTTAATTAAAAAGGCTTCTCTTGTGTACAAAAAGAAGACCCATCAAAGGAACTCACAGATATGACAATCTCATCTTCATTGTGCTTTTGCTCTAAAACCCAACATGAACCCACGGATGTGTTGCTCTGTTGAGGTGCTCAGATGAGGTTTTCAATTACAGTTGAACAGCGGGACAAGTACCTTCGTTTCAGTAGCATGAGACCTTTCCTCCTGGCCTTGACTCTACAAGTCCCTCCTCACAGATCTGTGCTTCTTTAAGATAAATGTCATTGTTTCTTTGCCACCTCTCTCCTCCATCAGGCATGAGTTTGACTCGGAGCAAATCCCTGACTTGACTAAAGATGTTTACATCCAAGACATCCACTGTGTTGGCTCGCTGTGTAAGCTCTACTTCAGAGAGCTGCCCAACCCTCTGCTCACCTACCAGCTCTATGAGAAATTCTCAGTAAGTGAAGTCCTGGCATGTCGCCACCCCTCCCACTATGAAGCATCCTGCACTGTGAAGAGAAGATGCTCAGTTTTCTCATATCTGACTTTGCTTTTCTGTGACAGGAGGCCGTTTCAGCAGCAACAGATGAAGAACGTCTCATCAAAATTCATGATGTCATACAACAGCTTCCCCCACCACATTACAGGTCAGACTGTGGGCGTGCTGCCCCTCCGGGGCAGGTCAAAGTGCAGCCAGGTTGCAAATCCATAGTGCATTCACAACTGCTGTCTTAATATCAAGATTTGTTTTTAAGCTATGCTGCACTGAAATATTTCACAGAGAATCATCACCTGAACTTTGCTCTGGCAATTAATCTAATTTGCTGTCCATGTGAACATTTAAAATGTACAAGGATCGGTGCACTAGAACACTAATGCCCTGAACATGCAGCTCTATGATGGTCCAGATATCACCAGCTGGAGAAAATTTAGCAAATTGGTATTATTTTCCCAGGACTCTGGAATTCCTGATGAGACACCTTTCCCGCCTGGCGGCATTCAGCTACATAACCAACATGCACAGTAAGAACCTGGCCATCGTCTGGGCTCCTAACCTGCTGAGGTGAGACATCATCCGCTCTGTGGGATGTTCTTTGTTTCAACTACAAGTTAAATGTAATTCATGTTCTTCATCTTTTCTTTTTGCCCTATCTATCCTGTCGTCTCAGGTCAAAACAGATTGAATCTGCATGTTTCAGTGGAACAGCAGCCTTCATGGAAGTGCGAATCCAGTCTGTGGTAGTGGAGTTCATCCTCAACCATGTCGATGTGCTTTTCAGCACTAAACTCAGCTCACTAATACGAGAAGGCACAGGTACACAGATGCTCCAGCGTGCTGCACACCCACTGGAAGCTGTGAATGTACTGAATTATTAATGACCGTACTTCCACACTACCAGGTCACAACTCACTATCACGGCCCAAATCCCTGCTGGTTTCATCGCCCTCAACAAAACTTCTGAGTCTGGAAGAAGCCCAAGCCCGGACTCAGGCTCAGATCAACTCTCCTGTCACTGAAGACAGCAAGTACATCGAGGTGGGAGAAGGTCCAGCCGCTCTGCAGGGGAAGTTTCATACAGTCATCGAGTTTCCCACAGAGAGGTCTGTGCACTCATCATCCTCATATGACACAATACTAAAAGTAATCTGGAGACATTTATTGTACAGAGTTGCAACTGCAGAAATCTTGCTGGCTTGAAACAATCCTGGACTTTGTCTCCCTCTGCTGGATTTATTTTTCTCCTGCAGGATCTACAGCGAGATTCACTGTCAGTGATCTTATTTCACACATGATTGATCTAAATGAATTGGCTCAGAAGTGATTCATTGAGCACGTTTACACTTTTTCAAAAAGAAATGACTGAAATCATAGTTTTAAAGTGCATGTAAACATCTCCGTCCCACTGAAATCAAACGAGACTGAACTTCTCAAGGTCTATCACACCCAGATAACGTTGTATTGAAGTCAACCTAATCCCTGCATGTACACCTTCAGCGTGACTGGAACCGGCCTGCACACTGTGCTCATGCACTCTGCTCTGCCATCAGGTCGAACAAAGACGTATCGCGTGTTTTGGCGTGCGGTGTAACGGGTTAGTCAGAAAAGTCTTCTGCTCACAAGCTGAAAGCAGGTGGGCACCAATGCCACCTGTAGAGGCTGAGCGTGTCTATGAATCACTTGCCTTCACGTGTGTGCGTGCAGGGACAAAGCGAAGGGGCCCAGTTGAACTGCAGCTCTACCAGGCCCAAACTGAGCATGTAAATGTACTAATCGGTTAGGATTTCTGCGGTTAATAATGTGCTTATTCACCCAGTGCCCTTTTTAATCACAGGAAAAGGCCTCCTATTAAATCCAAGAAGTCTCCAGTAGGTAGTTGGCGTTCGTTCTTCAACCTGGGCAAGTCATCCTCCATGTCCAAGCGCAAGTTGCACCGAAACCCCAGTGAGCCCAGTGAGCTCAAAGCTATGGCTCTGCCTGGTGAGTCCTCACCATCCAACCAAACGAATAAGCGGCCTGAAGGAAATTCAAACTGTGCAATGGCTCAATTTACTGAGGAGAATCTGGTTGGTTTGTGTTCAATTTCAGGGGGCCGAGGAGACACAGCAACGTTGAGGTCAGCCAAAAGTGAAGAGTCCCTGAGTTCCCTACACAATGTTGAAGGTAATGACTAGTGTCCTCATGTCTGTGCTCCCTGTGGTTTATTACTTATTTGCATGATAGTTTTGCAAACACAAGATGGTATTTTTTTTAAAGACGTACTTTTATTCTTCCTTAGGGGAGTCCAAAGTATACCGGCCTCGACGACCACGCTCCAGCAGCGATGCCCTGTCAGCATCCTTTAACGGCGAGCTGCTGGACAGCCGGCAGCATAGCAACTCGTACGATAACCTTGATGCAACTGAGGACAGCGATGGAGACGATGGGCCCATCTGTGTGCCTGCTCTCATCTCACCTCCACGGTCAGCAGGTGAAGATGTGGACCTCAGCCCGCCAGACATTGGCATGGCGTCCTTAGACTTTGACCCAATGTCTTTCCAGTGCAGCGTCCCAGACACCTCATTTGCCTTCCCATTTGATGAATCACCAGCTGGAGCAGAGAGCTTATTATTAAAGAAGCATCCCGGTAGCATCTGTGGGAATACTAATGGCTCTGACCTCATCTCTGCCTCCTTGCTCGGCAGCTTGACATCCTCCTTGTTGTCCACAGACTGCAGCCTGGCTGATGGAGAGAAGGCTGAAAGCAAGAAACTGACTATTACCTACTCTCATGCTGATAAACCCACACAGGCTGTCTCACCTATCAAATGTGGAAAGGCCACCAATTTGACACAATTTACCACTGTAGAGCTTTTCTCTTCAGAGACACCTGACAAGAATACTGCTGGTCAGGCTGTCTCTTCTCAGCGATTATCATCTTCGATACCCAAGGACTTGCCTTCCCTGATGGACAGCATGCTGCTGAGGGCAGCTGAGCCGTCGCTGAGTGAGGCTTTTCAAATGGAGCTCCACTGTAAGCTGGCAGCCTTTGACACCTTGGACAGTAAATACCTTAGTGGAGAGGACAGTGCACAGCAGCCGCCAGCTACCAGCAGCCAGGAGCACCAAGGTAGGGAGCCGTGAATAGTCTGTTCTCACCGGCATGTTTCTCTCTTGCTGTCGCCGTGGTTATACAATACAAGAATATGCAGATTTTTATTTTTTATTTTTTTGCCAACTTCTATCTTTTCTTACCTTGCCAAAGCGCTTGCTAAACTGTGCCCCTTTCCTTCTCCTGAAGCACCTTAAAACCTGCCTCCCTCCTGTCGCCTTCACCCCCGCTCTCCTTTGAGTTTGTTTTTCACCTACACATCCCTGATATTTGTGTTTTCCTCTTAGGGGTCATAACTCCAGACTCTTCAAAGGACCTCAATCCTCGTTCCCTCAGTGCTACAACTCCCACTTCTGCCCCTCCTCCTCTTCCACCTCCTAGAAATGCTGCCCGCATGTTGGCCCTGGCCCTTGCTGAGTCAGCCCAGCAGGTCTCCATTCAGCCTCAGCCTCAGTCCTCTGAGCCCCCGAAACTGGTGTCCCCTCTGCCATCACAGGAGGCCAGTAACTTTCAGGACTTGGCACAGCCACTGGTCCCACAATTCCGCACTGTCTCTGAGGACGGAGTTGGGAGAAGAGGTTCCCCACCACCAAAGAGCACTGTTAACACTGTTATCACAGCCTCGCCTTTCGCTTCCACGCCCATCCCTCCGGTCAGACTTCAGCAGCCAGAGGTAACCAGCACAGTTACCAGGCCGTTAGACGGTGCCGACTCCTCTACGACTCGGTCTGAAACTCAGCCCGTCACAGACTCCATCCCACCAAATAGTCCTCCGAATACGTTTGTCCCTCTTCCCTGTTCTACCAACCTGATGTTGTCAACCAAGAAAAGTCCAGAGCAGCAGCAGCAGCCGCAACCGCAGCAGCCACCGCCGCCGCAGCAGCAGCAGCAGCAGCAGCAGCCGCCGCCGCAGCCCATCTCTGGACCGGTTCCTGTTCATACCAGCTCCTCAAGTGCCACTACAGCCACCACGCCCAGTGATGGTTGCAAAGACAGTGACGTCTTACTTCAACCTGCTCCAGGGGTAAATGTCATCCAGTCAAACATCTTGTCTCAAACCTGTTTGTGGCGTAAAACCTATGAAGAGTGAATTCAAAGAAATGACTTGTTTTTCACTGACAATCTCACTCTCCATTTTTATTGTGGTCCATGGGGAGGATGAATGACAACGTCTGGTCTCCTGGAGGCTCTTTATAGATGCAGAGTATGCTTTTTGGCTTCAATGAGCAAAAAGAATTCAATTAAAATCATACTTTTTAATGAAAACATTGTGAAAAAATGAAAAATATCCGGCTACGGCAGGTGAGAGAGAAAAGGTACTAATCTTTTTTCACTCTATTTAAGGCAAGTTTATTTATATGGCAAAATTCAACAACAAGGTGATTCAAAGTGCTTTACAGAGGCGTTAAAACATCGTCACATAGCAGAAAATGAGAAACACAATTTAAAATGTAATTAAAAATCAAGGAAAGCAAATAAAAGAACAATAGATAAACTTAAGCTGAAAAGTAAAACCGTGCAGATTTGTGTCTTTATTCACCTGCAGCTGAGAACAGGTGAGTCTTCACCTGGATTTAACTAAACTGTTTCAGCTGATCTGAGGATTTCTGGGAGTTTGTTCCAGACACGTGGAGCAGAGAAGCTGCAGGAAGCTTCTATCGATGGTCTGTTGTCTCAAACTACATCCCCAACCATCTGACTGGTCTTTTTTAACAATGTAACGTTAAATACATAAAAAACAGTGCTAAATGCAACATGTATGTAAACAAAAATAAAAATACGCATCACTTCACGGCCAAGTCATTGACTTGAGCACCAAGTGTTCGAACGCCAAGTACAAGGGACGTTTCTTTGGTTTGAACGTGCAGCTTCAGCTTAGTCGAAGGCCAACTTTTAACTTTTGTTTGATTTGGTTAAAAGAAAAATCAGTCTAAACACTAAAATTGTGAGAGCTGGTTAAAGGTAAAGGAGAGCAGATGGAGGTGAGTGTGAGAAACTGAACTGGGATGTCATAATACTATGACAACATTTTGCTACTAATTAAAAACTTCTTTGTTGTTTTTTTTACTCGCTGTGGACTTTAATTATTTTATTAGGAGCATGGATGCACTGAGGTCTGCTTTTCAGGGCCAGTCCTGCAGTGTGTGCATGAAAATCTGATCTTCAAGTGATGTCTCTTTATATTACAAAAAGCAGGAATACAAATGCGCGTCTGGACAGAGCCAGGGGTGACAGCGACTACAAGTTAATTATTAATACAGCAATGAGCTTAAGAGGAGAGTTTAACTATTTCTGTTGTTATTCAGTGAGACTTAAGCAGCAACCTGGTTCTCCAAACCAGACTGGTGATTATCGGTCAGTACGTGGCTAAGACTCGTGTTGACGTCCAACTGTTGGGTTTCAACAGCACAAATCTGAACTTTTCCTCTTTTTTTTTTTTTTAATTTCCCTCCTTAGGTCAAATCAGACGAGACTGCCGCTCCTCCAGTCCTTCTAAAACCGTCGGAGCCCCCACCTCTGACAGCTAAGAAACCCAAAAAGCAGGCGGTGTCGCCGACCCGACAGCAGCAGTACCAAGCTCAGAGTCAGTCACATCTTCCAGCACAGCCTCATTCACTGTTACAAGCTCCCTCTCAGTCCCAGAAACAAATCCACTCCCAGCCCCACGTCTCAAAGGCCAGCGCAAGAGTTGCACCTACCTCTGCTGAACCTGTTGAGAAGCCCTGGGAGGCCATTAAACCAGTACAGCCCTGTACAGGATCTGCAAAACATAATGACCTCTGTGGACCCACACCTCCGGCCCCTCCCACCCGGACCCTGGAGAGCAAACTGGCAACAGCAGTTCTCAGTCAGGGGGAGGTTTCCTACCAGATCCTTGATGAAGGTTCACCAGCTACCCATGCAGGCGAAGCTCTGTCCCACCATCCTCTTTCTCCTTGTAAACCATCTGCACACCAGCCAGCCTACCTGTACCATACTAAAGGAGAGCCCGTTTTAACCGAACCTCCAGGAGCAGCATACTACCACCAGAGGCCTGTTCCCGTAGGCCCTCAGTCCGTTCCACACCATTATAGGCCAGACAGTGTCACAGGTCACTCATACGTGTGCAAGTCTGAGCCTCAGATACCTTACAGAGCTCGGATAGATAACAGATACAGCACTTTAGGCCCCAGGTCTTATCACCACTCCATAAAGTTGCGAGGAAATCCCCAAAGTATGTATGTGTCTCCTGGGCCGGGGCATCAGAGCTATAGCCATGACAGAACCCATGGCTATCCTACCATCCGTAGAGTGCATTCACTCCACGTTCCTTCCACCATTCGCTCAGTGCCCATTCAGAGGACTGAAGTTCCCCCAGATGATGACATTTTCTTCTACCACCGACCTGTGTATCCCTGCAAGTCGTACCAGCAGCCTCCACAGCAGTCCTCACAAGCCGACTACCACGTCACCCAGCTGCAGCCTTACTTTGAGAACGGACGGGTCCAGTACCGCTACAGTCCCTACTCCGGTTCAAGCCCGTTGGAGGCGCCCTTCAACGATACAGACCCGTACGGCACTATCCGAGTTAGACACTTTCAGTCCTACGGGGGCCGAGATGCCGGCGCTGTTGCTGGACGACCTGGTGGAAAAGCAACCGGGTACCACTACCTCGCCCGCTCCGTTCTACCCTCTGGGAAGGAGCACAGCTTTGTTAGCAGGGACATGCCCCCGGGTCACTGGAGCAAGGACGCTACTGCTGCCTACCTCACTTGGGATCCAAAGGAGGCAGAGCGGCTCCGTATGCATTCCATCCGCAGGGAGAGCAGGGCCAGACTGAAGATCAAAGGGCCTGTCCTCTCTCAGTATGACAACGTGGGCTTGTTCACACCAGCAGATATATCGGGCTACGAAACCCTGCACCTGCGGAGTAAATCTGACCCAGGTAAAGCTATGCTGGTAGCAGGCGAGAGCAAAGATGGGCTCTGTGTGCCCAGACACATGGTGTCAGACCCAGACGTCCTCATGTTCATGGAGACTGACAAGCACGTCTACGGCAGCGGTGTGGGCAGCAAGTCGGACTCGATGTCCAGGAAATGCCAGTCCTCTCATTCTGTTCCCGCCAGTCTGAGCCACAGTCTCTCTTATCAGCAGGACAGCAGCCGGCACGAACCCAAGTATGACTCTGGAGACGACAAGCTGCACGGAGACGGTGGAAGGTCGAAACACTGGCAGGACTACTCTAGCAAGAGGAACTTCCAGCCACGTTACGAGAGTCCCGACTCTGACCACCCGCAGATTAAGGTAAAAGAGTCAGGTGGCTATCACAGCACAGACGACCAGCCTTCTCGGGAGCAGCTGACCCGCTGCAAACCAGAACGATCACACAGCGTCCGAGAGGAACACCATTATAGCCAGAGCAAACCAGACCTGGACAGGGACTACACCTATCAGAAAGTCGCCACTAAACCCGCGCAGTCCCACTATGACAACTTGGACGATTACCACCCTGGACCTCAGCCCCAGGTACCTGTCCAAAAACACGGAGGCTCCGGCTCGTACCCGGCCCCGGGTTTGTCAGTGAGCCACAGCAATAGAGCGTACTCCACAGCACTGGGCCAAGGCGCCTTCATCCAGACTGACCTGGCCATGCAGAGGCCAGAGACAGAAATTCATACAGAATGAAGCTTTTTTTTGTTTTTTGGGTGGGTGGGGCAAAAAATGATCTTTAGCTGTACAGAAGAAAAACTCCTGAGCTGTGGTTGAGCAGCCTCTGCAGGACAGTGGACTGTTATATCACCAATATTTTTGCTTGTCTGTATTTTTAATGAATTGTAAAGAATATTGTAAAACTTAATACAGAAAGTCTTGAATGTACCTGAAATTATTGTCCATGAGGTCACGGTCTTGTGCAGCCACTCTCAAATGTATTTGATGAGAAAGACATGAGGTACTTTAACAGGAACCACAAAAATGTTAACTATATATGTATACAGATAGAATTACTAGTTAAAAAAAGGTTGGGTTTTTTTCTTTCATTTTGTAAGGTGTTGAGGTGGGCATGAACATCAGATGGGACTAAGTTTTGCATTTTAGAAATGCATGCACTCTATCTCTAACAGAACACTTCTGTGTCCTTTATCCTTTGTGTTTTTTTTAATGTTACAGCACAAGTTAGGAGGAAGCATTGAGGTGGCCGCGCCCTCCGACTCATTCAAGCACCAGGAGGTGGTGCAGCGAATCCATCTTTGTCTGGACGAATGATCGATGGATGACTTACAATGGATGAATTTAAGTTAATATAGTGGTTATCAGTGTCTTATTTTCTTAGTGACTGTGCCATTTTTAGGTAACTTTGCTGCAGACGGATTACGGTGACTTCTGATCGAATGTCGTGGTCCTCGTCTCGTCTTTGTTGGAAAAGGGACCAAAGACTTGGCACAGTTCATGCACATGTGGGATAAAGAAGCAAGATGTGTATGAATATTGTAGCTTCCAAAGTGTAAAAGGTTGTTTTATTTTCCTTTTTTTAATTTTTATGGTACTTTCAGAAACTGCAGTCATTGATAAAACGGAAAACTAAACCCTCTCAAGCAAAATTGGTGGAAATGTTGCTGGCGCTTGTGGACGAAGGAAAAATCTGATGAGCCTTAATTCTGTTCCTGGAGACCATATTTTATCAACCGTCATTGTCATCCTGCACACAGGCTTTGAGTTATTCTCAAGTTTAAGGTCAACAGGTAATTTAATTTCACTGAGGTTATTTTAGTTTGTATCATTAAACTGGATTATATTTATAACGATAAGGAGGGATTTCTTTTCTTCTTCTGTTTGAAAGATTACCTGGGACCACTTTTTTCCAAGTTATAAATGACTATATAGTACATTTGTCTTCTATTATACAACAAGCACTTCTGGGCCAGCATAGTAGAAGAATTACAATCCAGTTCGGTGTGTCTAAATCCAGGTTTTACTGTAACTGTTTGGCTCCTACGTTGCTTGCAGGTTTTGCTCCTCTTGCCTTATCTAAAGCCTCTTTACAGGGGTGTTGAATCAAGGCGACATGTACTTGAATGTGAAAACACTTGTCTCAAACTAGAGGTGTCTAAAGTCAGATATAAGATCAATAAAACTGTTTAGAATAACTCAAATCTCTGGGTTTTCAATTCAGTAATACCTAAGTAATTCCCAAAGGGAATTACTGTAAGTAACTGAAGATGCTGATGACCCGGATGTTTCTGATACACCTGTTAGTTAAGCTGGACGGTTAACTGAAGAGGAACCAAACAACGCCCACATCAGGCAGCGCGGACGAGGTTTTGACTCGGTGGCGGCAAACGCGCTTGTGGGTGCTCGTAAACACTATGAAGGCGTTTCGTTGGGGGTGTCGGGATCAAAGTTCTCCAAAGTTTAACTGTGATGAGGTCCCAAACTCTTACTTTGAAAAAATAAAAGTCATTAAACTTAATCACACTTGCACTGTCTAGATTTGTTTTTCTTATTAGACTGATGGAAAATCATACTGGCAAAGTCTCCCCGGCTAGATGACTCTAGGATGAATGCGTTACCATTTTTTAAAATGAAGACCATCTATGTGGAGCCATCAGTGAAGGGCCTGAAAAAGGTTCAGAGCGATAAAACTGCTGGTCCCCTCTCAGCCACTCGAGACCTCTGGGACATTTAACCATTTAAACTCAAAACATGAGTTATAAAATCATCCAAATCCCCTATTATTCCTTGAAACTAAGTGAACTCTAAAAATGTGACTTTTGGCAGCCGGACGTTAAAATGCGTGGATGTGTTAATAACATATATCTAACACCCGCCTAGTTTCCACCGCAATCAATCAAATCGGAGTCGGAATGCTTTATTAATCCCGGGGGGGAAACTACCACAAGTATGGTGCCTCAGTGGGAATAAAAACATCAAATTCTGACTTAAATCTTTAACGCTAAATTCCCAAATCCAGAGCAAAAAATATTTATCGGTAATATTTGTTTACATATATACATGTATATATATATATATATACATGTATACATATATATATACATACATATATAGACATATATATATATTATATAATATATATATAATATATATATATATTATATATATATATATATATATATATATTATATATACGACTGACTCAAAAAGGTTCTGCAGGAATAATAAAACCTAACAACTTGAGTGTCCCATCATTTTTGTCCATGCCAGAGTCATTAGCGTTGTTTTTATTTTTTTAATGATTGTGATGGTCCAAAATTCCATACAAATTTCTGATTTTTATTAGTCAATGTTTGGCAAATTATAAATTTTGTAGGATCGATTTATTTCAGTGGTTAATGTGGTTTTTTCAGACTTAAATGGGAAGGTACCAACACATTACTCCGTGTGAGTATATGCTGAAATGCACATACATACAAATGAACATACATTTTTGAGAAGAACTTTGAGATCTAGGACTGGACCCAAGAAGTCACGTTGCCTGCCTCCTATCTCTATCTCTATCGATCAGTGATCAGGGAAATGCAACGGTGCCTGTTGCTTCTAATACTGCGGATTATATTAATGATTTCAGTATTACTGTGGGGGATAACGAGGGAACATCCCAACTATAAATTATACTGCCTTAAAACAAAGTGGGTCCATACACTTTAAAACGCTTGAGTGTCTATGTGATCAAATCACTACATAAACGAAACAAACGAAAGTAAAACTGGTAGTTAAAAAAATGACTATAAATTATTACACATGCTTATTTTTTTTTAATCAACAGTCTTTTGTATTTAATTTGGCTTTGGGTAGATTAAAGAAAACTCAAACATGGTAAAACAATGATTATTATTAATTATTGTTTGAGGAGATGAAGTTACAATGTTTACAAATGTAAGCGTTGCATTCTGGGAGAGGGATGATTGACAGCGGCGCCATTTTGGCGCTGCTCCGCGTCCATTGTGTCAGATAGTAAATATCTGACGCCGCTCACGACCACAACACTCGTGTCGTTGCGAGGTAACTGCATAACGCTCACCCTTGGTAAGTAAAAAATTACACAAAACTTTGACGCGTTTTGAAGTTTACGGTATACTTGACGTTTGCGTGTTAAAATGACGACAGGTGGATTTGTTTTAGAGCTGAAATAGCGCGTAAACTCGACGGTGCTGTGAGCAGAGCAGCAGCTGCCTCGACGTCTCGGCTCGGAGGGAAACGGCTCGGCTCCTCCACCGACCACGTATCTGCTCCGCTTTCAGCCGACGTTTGTACTCCGCGTTTGTGCTACTTTACGCCGTCGCTTCGCACGCCTGTGTTTCCGTGTGGTCGGCTACAGTTCTCCTTTATAATTTGTAGTTGTTTTTTCGTGCCCGCGTTGTTGTTGTTTTAATAAAAAAAAAAACACAACGTTTACGCCCTGCCCGCTTTCGTTACGGCGGTAGGTAGGTTCACTACAGTCTGCAGCCATAATCTTGCGGTATGAGGCGGAGTTACGTCTGTATGTCCCGCCCTAAAACTCTACATTGTGAAGTATCATTGGACCCGAAATACGAGGGAGACGAAGCGGATTGGTGTATTTTAAAGTTAATGTGATTGGTGGGATGAGGACCCCTGCTGTGTCGTGATTGGTCCGTTACTGTTCGGCTTCCAAAACCGAGGGAAGTTTTTAATAGGCGTACTTACCAGTATTATGGTCTGTCCTTCACATATAAATCACATTCTCCCCTCAGTAAACATTACACTTTAGACAGACTTTCAAAAACAACATTTACAATTAACAATATTGTACGCTATCGCCGTACCAAAACTATTTACCCAACTGTCTCAAATAGAAATATGATTAACCAGATTTTCAACAAACACTATTGGACAGGTTAGAACAAAATATCTAAAATTCCCTTTACCACCTAAATATGAAGAACATTATTACAAAAGTCTTAATATGTATTCATCAAATGAGCTTCCACGTTTGGTCACAGCTGCACTTTTTGTAATGATGATATAGAAACATCTGGTCACCTTTTTGTTTTTAGTGAGATTTCTCATTAACTTCATGGGATGATATTTATTAATGATGTGCTACTAAGATACCTGCAATTCCACCTTTCAACCAAAATGACATTCTGTATATCAGTATATCACTATTTGAGCGTTTTTTTTTCTTCTTCTTTTTGGTTAATTTATTACGATAAAATAAATATTAATTCTTGGGAAATTTGTTTTTTTTTTTTGCAATTGTAAAACATTTAAAACCAGAAAACCCTTTTTAAAATTTTCCTTAATTTAAAGTTACTGATGAGTAGTGTAGTAATTGTACCCTCCTCCGTTTATTTATTTATTTATTTATTTATTTATTTATTTATTTATTTATTTATTTTCGTCCTCTGCTCTCTGTTGGTTTTCATAAACAAAATGTGTCTTATATTTGAGCAGTATTATATAACCAGACCAATAAGCACCTGCAGGACTATCTCACACCAAAACTGTTGTACATTTCACCATCATTATTACTATACAGTTCATCATCATTAACAATAATGTCTATCATCATACTAACTATATTGTTTTTTTACTGTAATGTTGATGCCCTTGGCTCTTAAACCCAACGTCATGCTATAACTTGTTTCTTTTTAATTTGCACTTTGTGTTTAGAATGTATTTATTGTGCAGCACCGAGGGTTTGAGAGTAACATAATTTTGATTCTCTGTATGTATCTCACATGTGGTAGAATTGACAATAAACTGACTTTGACTTGACTTGACTTTGATAATATGAATTTGCTTAAGCATCATCATTTTTTCTAACAGTATCTGCTGGTGAAGGTACTGAACTGTGAAATGCCAAAATATTTTCAAAACTAAACAGAACAAGTACAATTTAATTCCCCAAAAAGTAACGGCAGAGAAAAAAAGAGATATTTGTACTAGAGAATTATGTTTTTTAAACAAGCTTCTAACTTCATTCATTTGTTTGTGTTACGTTATCAAAATTTTCCCTGTTTGAAAACTTCCTGTGATTTTTGAGTTTTGAGACTTTTGTTTTTCACCTCCAACTAAACTTTATAACATAAAACGACTTAAAATTGATGAACAAAAAGTGGAGGAACAGCCAGAACATTTTCCTAGATGATGATGAGTTTAAAGAAAATAAAGCACTTAATGGGGTGGATAATGAAAAGCTTAAAATAGGATGTTTTCTCACTCTGTTCTCATTTTACTTAATGCATTTCAACATCAATGATCACTTAACCGTTTAGAAAGATTTATATTGTTAAACTAGGGAAAGGTTTAAAGCATTATGAAAACTTTAAAAAATAATTTCATTGTAATGTTCTTATTCAGGTGAAACTTCGTCACAATGGCTCGTACCAAGCAGACAGCTCGCAAGTCCACTGGAGGAAAAGCTCCCCGTAAGCAGCTGGCCACCAAGGCCGCCCGCAAAAGTGCCCCCTCCACCGGTGGTGTCAAGAAACCCCATCGTTACAGGTAGCTTTGCTTGTTTGTTTGGGGCAGGGGGAGATGCAATAAACGGTTTTTGACCACAGGCAGGCTGCAGCTGTAGCCTCAACTGTGGTGTCATCACCAGATGCAGTTATTTTTCTCTCTCCAATATGGAAAGGTTTTACATTTTGAAATAAAAATGTATGAATGTGGAAATGGTCACTAAATAGTATACTGTGCAGAGGTAAGAGGATATATTGAACCAATTGCGGCCTGTGTGTGACAGAGCACATGAGTGTATGATGTAGAGCGATATGGACAAAAAGTCATATCCTTATATATGTTTAGGCTGAATATCAATATACAATATATTTCCAGATTGTTTTTTTCCACAAAGTTAGAGCAAATATTCAGTCAAAGTCAAAACCAAATATGACATGTCACAAGTAGAACTGTTGTAAAATCAAATGAATAAACTCCTGTTATAAATACTGTATAA
This sequence comes from Xenentodon cancila, assembly GCA_014839995.1. Taxonomy (NCBI): domain Eukaryota; kingdom Metazoa; phylum Chordata; class Actinopteri; order Beloniformes; family Belonidae; genus Xenentodon; species Xenentodon cancila. Next base: position 25,448,408 of record CM026213.1, on the reverse strand, counting down.
CAGGAGTACTATTTTTGAAATCAAAGCTCACATTTAAATTAAAAAAATCTTAAATAAAAAAGCTTATAAAATAGGCCAATCTTTTTCTGAAATAAATATATTTATATGACAAAAGTAAAATATTTTGCAATTTTTTTTAGTTTGAGAACTGGTTTATTAAAATCAAATTACATGTTTTCTTCTAACAAATCCACAGAAGCAAATGACGAGCATTACAAAAGAGCAAAATATGACCAATCCCAGTAAGAGCAGACTTTAAATATGAAAGAAAGAACAAAGCAGCGAGCTCACTTTTAAGGAAAAAAATAAACATCAGCTTGAGATTCCCCTTTCCTTTTTTATGACTCAATTTCTTACCTGAACAGTCTCAACCAGTTGCACAAGAAACAGACATCATAGAAATATTTCCCCGCCTTTTTTATTTTGATTAACAGTAGTGCTATCTTGAGGTAGAAAGTAGAAGACAGACACATGGTTTTTCCTTCGTTTAAAGACACCAGCCTGTCGACGGCATTCGGCTTCACAGATGCTCTGTGGCAGGTCACGATATTGTGCTGAAAACCTTTCGCAGGGTGAACTGGTAGCTGGTACAAGAGATACTTTTTGCCAGGTAGCTTAGAGCAGGAAAGAACGTCATGATCCTTCCACATCTTGAGGGGATCAGTGTCTCTCTCCACACTTGCAGACTCCAAACAACTTGACAGGTCATTTTCAGTAGCCCCCCTCCTGGTTGGTGCAGTGGTGGTGGCTGAGCGCTGCTTGAAGAAGCTGGCCAGTGTCTCTTAGCTTTTGGAGCTACTGCTGCTTCTCCATCTGCAGCTCGTAGGTACGGCAGCGGGCACCTGCTGTCATCAGCCAGTAGCGTCTCCTCCTCCAAGACAGTTCTGTGCTACAATGCATCGACTTTTTCACTTGTGATGTAGGCGGTCCTGAACCGTGGGTCAGTCGTTGCTGGGTCAGGATACTTGCCGTTTAGGTAACAAGGTTACCTAAACGTTTAGGAGACAAGGTGCCTGGTCTTTTTGTCACCAGACAGGACTTTGGCCAGTGGGCCTTCCTGCTCCAGGACTCTCCATCATCTGCTGCTTTGATCTCCAGCGTGTGGCGGACTCTGAGTCGGCGGCTCGGCAGACCCGAAGATTTGATTTGTTTTTTTAATCAACACCAGTCCTAATCATAAATATATTTAAAAAATTCATTTATTATTAGAATTTTAATCCTGTAAGTGCTTTTTATGTGTGAATTATAAATACTGTATGTACATTTACTCACGTGTTTCTTCTTCTTCTTGTTAGTATTTGTTTTTGTAATGCTACTTCGTGTTTCTACTCCACTAAAACTCCACGTTTAAGCCTACATGTCAACATTGGTTTCTAGTTACTTTGCTCTTTCAGTCCAGAGAAAAACAACTAGTCCGTCATAACGGCTAAATATATGTTACCTTGATGATATCAACAGCAGTTTAAAGTACCTCACCTTTACCAGGTGTATCATTAAAGTGATAAACACATACATCACTAATTCTTATCAAACAAGCTAATAATATGGCTCTGAAATCTTTTGTATTGTAAGTGATTTTATTTTTAGCATTCTAAGTTTTGTGTATTATTCATTTATTTAACTTCTTTTTAACAGTCAAATTTTCAATGGAAACTTGGCCATGACGGCAGCATCAAATACAAAGTTGCAGACAGACACATGAAGGAAAAAAAACTCCTAACATTTGAATATGTTTTTGTTTTAAAGTAAAATATCTTAATACTCTCACATCACTGCACTCACCAGCCAAGTCTGTGACCGCAGCTCGGCATCCTCAGCCGCTCGTTCAGATCAACCGCTTTGACAGTGTTGCTCCCGGTGTCGGTTGTTATAGCAACCAGATGCTTTTCTTGGAGTTTCCCGCTTGCGTCCTGCAGGGCCTCAACTATATGTTCACCGGCGTGATCTTGGGGGAAATAACTCATCGCTCAGTCTTCAATGAAATGAACTGTCACGCTCACGTAAGGCTCACATTTCCTGTTTGACCACATATCACTATGGCTCAGCAGCTTGCCTCGGATCACAGCGCAAATTAAACTATATCGATATAAGCGATGTGGTCTAATTCCATGTCGCGTTTAAAAATATATAGATTTTTTTTTTATATCGCCCAGCCCTAGTATGATGTAATCTTTGTTCTTTGCACAGTCAGCAATATGAATCGGTTAAAATACAAAAAAAGACCAATACAATGACCTGTACTTTCTGCTCTGGATGTGGTATCAAACACCCAGGAAAAAGCAAGTTTGCTGAGGAAACTGGTTGCTCAGAATGCAAACGTGACACCCTGGTCAAACATTAAATAAAAGCCTGACAAATAAAATATGTCAGGACAGACACAATAATGATATTATAGAGCCTCTCGTCACATTTCATAAGCAGAAAACTGGTACTGAGTCTTAAGAAGAAGCCAAAATGATACCAAAAATCAGTGCAGTATGTTTTCTTACAAAAGAGGAATTGCCATTTTTGGCCACTGCCATTAATATTGCCGTTCAAGGATACCATAAACATGTTAAAAGAGATGTTTTGTCTATTACTATAACAGTTGTTAGGTAAAAATAAAGGAACTGTGTGTAATGAAGTTGCACAAGCTTCAAGGTTCCTTTTGTCGTCATTTAACATGTAAAAAAACGAACAAATGAAAACTGTTTCCCAGGACCAGCGTAGATAATAAATAAATAAATGATAAATAATATAAATGTTCTTCCACAGATAAATGAATAATAACCCAAATCCACTAGAAAATGAAATCGTACAGTAAAAAAAAAAAGACAGAGCTCTGAAGCTGTGCAGGTTTCTGTCTGAGAGGAGGGTGAGAGCGTCCTGACACCCCAACTACTGCCTGGTACAGCAAATGCTCTGGCTGACAGGAATGCGCTGCAAAGACTGGTCAAATCTGATCAAAAATCGACCCCTAGCAGCCTCCCTTCTTTAGAGGACATGTACATCTTCATACACAGAAGTGGAGCAGCAAACACCCTGATGTCTGCTCCACCGGTAAAACGAAGTCAGCCAGATGGTGACAGCCAGAGCTCTCACAATAGCCTTTCACAACCGGGCTTTAGAAACCCACAGAAGAGGTCACAGAAGGTTTTGCTCAGTTCTTTTTTACAGTTTATAATCCACAGATGAAATTGCTGAAAATAAAAACAGGACAATTTCAGCAAATAATCATGAAAATGTGACTGGCTTTGCTTGTTTGCCTTCTCCGTGTGCTGATATGATCCGCTCAGCGCTGTTTTGTTGGCTCATGTTGCTCATTGACCGAATGCAACAAATGTACCTCTGGGCACCATCAAACCCATTCATCAAAAAGTTGTACCAGAACCTGAAAACCTTGTCAGCCTGTCGCAATCAAAATACATCAGAGTTCTCTCAGACTGAGCTTCCACCTCTGCATCCTGCACAATCGTAGACACAGGTGTATCTACAATGACATGGTGAACTGAGCTTGGCTGTATGTTTCAGGCCTGGTACTGTGGCTCTGAGGGAGATCCGTCGGTACCAGAAATCCACTGAGCTGCTGATCCGTAAGCTGCCCTTCCAGCGCCTGGTGAGGGAGATTGCTCAGGACTTCAAGACTGACCTGCGTTTCCAGAGTGCTGCCATCGGTGCTCTGCAGGTGAGTTTGTGTACAGATCTCACAATAATAAAGCACAGTGCTGTGGAAGTCGCATACGAAGTCGCTTTGGTACCAAACTTGATGTCAAGATTTTTTGTTATTTGAGGGCAGGGTTCTTTGTTTTTGTGCTCAAATATTCTTCTGCTCTCTTCGGTCTTTTGTTTAGAGCTACTCTGCTCCACCTCCAACATGTGTTTCTGCACCCCGATTCACTCCGGCTTGTACAAATGTCCTGCTCCCTAATTTCTTTCTGCATGCTTGCACAAACTTGGTTGCATGTTTGTCTCTGTTTGCTCAAGGATAACTGCAGTACAAGTGTGTCACAGTTTACAGCCAACAGAAAGGTAGATATGAGATGATGGTGACATCACTGCTTTCTTAAGCCTGGTCTGTGCTTCAGCATCGGATGGGGAAGCCTGCGCTGGAAGCTCGCTGTAGCCTGACCCGCTCCTCTCCTAATGTTCCTACATCAACGCAGACCGCAGCGAAAGGGATCGGTCAAATGTTGAGCATCGTTCAAAATGACTGATGCTCAATATTTGTCAGCTCCCACTCGTATATCTCACTGTACCGATAAATTGGATTGAGCTGGATTATGATGAAGTTGTGTGTGATTTACCGAAGCCAGTTCACAATTTAGAGAAGCAAAGAGCTCAAACGTGAGAGCATTTATACAAGCAGCATCAAGTTGAAGAGCTGAAGTACAAATGGAAGTGAAACAGCGGAGACTTTGAAGGAAATCTTTGTTTTGTCAGGAAACTCCCTCTAAAACGTTGAGGAAGACTGGCACAATATCTGAAGATGACAACAGAGAATCCTGCCCCCAAATAAAAAAAACACTTGGAAAAACTAAAGGTACCAATAAAACCTTTCACCAGAAAAGTTCTGAGTGTGTGTTTCCCATGTGTTCATGCAGGAAGCCAGCGAGGCATATCTGGTGGGTCTGTTCGAGGACACCAACTTGTGTGCCATCCATGCCAAGCGTGTCACCATAATGCCCAAAGACATCCAGCTGGCACGCCGCATCCGTGGAGAGCGTGCTTAGATGCCTTCCTTTCTCTTCAGTCCTGTTTCCTTTACCCGTCCCAACCCTCATTGCTCTGCCCTACCCTACCCCCAACCTCCTACTGATGTCTCTCACACACACACACACTCACACACACACACACACACACACACACACACACACACACACACACACACACACACACACACACACACACAGTCTTCTCAGTAGACTTTAGGGTAATACTGATTATGAGCAGATAGAAATATCCTGGCCTGTTTTCTCTCAGTTTTCTGTTTCATCTTCATCAGGTGTTTTTTAGAGTACCTCTTTCATGCATGTAAAGGGTTCTATAGATCAGATGTGCATGTGCACACATACTCAAACATGTATCACTGGGTTTGGATGGTTCCTCCTAAATCAAGCCCATCATTGAGCTCACCTGTATTCTTTCAGTGTCAGGTGATTCACTTTGTGTGGTAAACAGAGCTGAAACAAGGGACATGGCCATGGGGCTAGTCTGCTTAAGGGGAGCTGCAACTTCCACAGCAGGGTGCTATTGAAACTAGTCCTGAGGCCGGTGACCCCTCTGATTGCCCTCCACTGCTCCCACCCAGTCAGCCCCCCTGCACCCCGAGTCATTCACCTCTAATCAGTGTTTAAAGAGAGGATAAGTTTGTGCAGACTCGTGAACCTCGATCTTCCAAACAAATACTACTCCACAAACAACAATCCAGCTGACGTCTAAAATACAGAATAATTTTTGGGGTTGTGGTTTTTTTTTTTTTTTTTTTTTTTTTTTTTTTTTTTTTTTTTTTCCCACACGTGTATAATTGGGGAGTGGAGGTGCATCTTTTCATTTACCACCTCTTAAATCATCAAAGTAAGATTAAAAAAAAAAATCATTGATGCTATGAACAGCAATTTTTTTTAACAGTGATCCTATTTGCTACGGAAACTGGAGAAAGGGCTTCTGTTTTCCAATAAAAAAGTTAATCTACTGGCAGCCACAAGGGGGCAGTAGATCACCATCTCCTGTTCTGATCAGTCTGTCGGTCTGTAATCAGCAGCTGCATAAGTTGAACTGGTAAAGGTTGCACTCTGCATGTTTAGGGTCTGTGTGTCTCTTGTGGTCTCTGTAGAGATGAGTATATAATCTGTCCCTTTCTCAAAAATTGTGATACAGAATATAATCTCATATTTGTTTTCTTTTATATTTTTCTTATTCTTCAAGAATTTCAGACTTACAAATAAGCTGATCTTTGTATTTTACAATTTTATCGTATTACGGTGGTAATAAATAGGTGTTACACATACAAAATGGGGCGTAGTGTGTTGTGTTGTCCAAAAGCTGTCCAGAAGAAACATAGACGCCTTTTTTTAAAATCATTTGAAACAACTTTTGAATATAATTTTATATTTACTTTTGAAGGAAAACCTATATTGTATTTGAGGGTTTCTTTTTTTCTTTTTTCTGTGAAGTCAGCGGCTTTGAAACACTTACACATCGAAACAAATTAAAAACAATAAAGATCTGTATTTTAGTCAATAATTGTCACAGTAATCATTTATATCATGCTAGAGACACCTTTGATTTCAATGATATGGAGCAGGAACACTTCACCGGGTGTTTTCACCCTTTTAACTCGACTCTTTTCCAGTTGGCGGGTCGACAGTGGAGGCCGGGTCACTGCTCGTCGGCCCCAGGCCTCCAGTAAGACACTGCAGCTTCCACGTTGGTGCACCGTGCCGTCTACCACTCATTACCTGATATTCCAGCACAGTGAGTGTTCTCCACACAGACTGCAATGAGAACCCTCTGTACCCCATTCATACAGGAAAAAACCGCCCATTACTGCTGCACTCCTCTTGTGGTTCTTCCCATGGAGCAGTCGGTTCCACAGTGATGGCCGAGATGTCCGCAATTACCATAAGCACCTTGTGCTTCTACCTGTATCTCCGCTGGTAAGAGCTGTGTGACACCCTGCAAGAACGTGGGCAAGCCAATCATTCTTCCCACATAGTCTGCACAACAGGTCTTCCCGCAGGCCCCACCTCGACCGGTTTGCTGTAGATGGAAGTTTGTCAAACACCGATCTCAAGAGGAAGCTTTTATGCAAAAGTTCTACCTTCCATTTGGATAAACACACTTAACAAACTCAAAAATTAAAGCTCCTCAAAGTTTGCAACAGGTCTCCATCTGGCATAATTCAACCATTCTGAACATGCCAGAGGTGGTTTCATCTTTCTCTGCAACCTTCAGGCAGAATTGGCTGAAAAATGTGGGTTACGCCCACTTCTGGTTGTTGAAGAGACTTGGGAATGGGTGTATTGAAAACTGTTATCAACCTGTCGGGAGTAGAGCTTGGTTTCATCCTTCCACCATCCCCTGTTCCTGAGATATGTGGGAGGATCTGAGATATCTCATCTTGCCATCAGCATCTTCACTTTTCGCTGTAGGTGTAGAGGTTATGTCGCGGACGTCCGCTATTCTGTCTAGAGCTTCTCACTCACATCTGTCACGATGTCCACTGTAGGTACCGGATCTTATTCGCTGCGGGGATAACTGGGACGGGATTCAGAGGTTACTGTGGCTGCTTTTTGGAGAGCCTTTCTCATTGGAGACCGTGAGAGCTAAATGACACGTCCTCAAAGTAATCAAATCTTCCTTCAAATGAAATTAATATTTTAACATGACGAACCTCCTCTGTGCTGTTTTAAGCATCTAGAAGCGTTTGAATTTTCAGCAAACCGCTTCTACCCAATGCACCATGTGGACTGTCACTATACTATTACATTTCAACTTTTTGAAACTGCACAATTTATTTCCATTAATCCAATTTATGTCTATTAATTTCAGGACTTTTCTGCCTTCTTAACATCACATTTTCACATAGTTGTCACAGCTTCAGTAGATGCATCCCAGATCTTTTTCAGGAAGCACAGTTGGTGTTTGGGATCTCCAGATCAGCTCGATGGACTTCTAGTTATCACATGCTTTACAAAAAAAAAAAAAAGAGAAAAAAAATCTGTTTACGTCTTAAAGCAGTTCTGGTCAAAGTACAGCTTTGCCAAAATATTTTTTCTGGCTTGAGATTTACTCCTCAATCTGCATGCTTGTGCGTATGTGTGGGGTTTGTTTTTTCTCCCCTTCTGACAGTCACCTTCCTCAAGGTCTGCTTAGTGCCGTCCATCCCCCATCACATCTGCTCCTCCCCGGGATTACAGTGCAAATGTTTGTTTGAAACACCCAGTGCTGAAGGGGAAGATTACAAGTGCGCTGCAGCCTCTAAAAGAGGTTAACCAGTCAGGGCATGCCGACTCGGGGATTAACCAATGGCATCGCGGAGAGGGAGGGCAGAGGGATTAAACGAGCCACAAAGTGGGATTAGGTCAATGCTGAGCACCTACGGATGAGCGCAGAAGTGCGCTTGGAAATATCTGCTGCTGAACCCTTGCTTTTCTATTTAAAATTATATATAAATATATAGTGTATAATTGGCACGTAATCTCAGGATTAAATCTGAAAATATCAGTTTATCCAGAATTTTACTGGTATGCATTTAATATGAATTTTAACAAACTTTACAGCTTATTACCAAACTAAAAGGCGGTTGTTTTATGGAGTAGTTTTGGTTAAGTGACAGAGAATGAATCCAGTGTTCGTGGCTTTACCATCTACAGAAACTCAGACATGCACCGCACAGCGCTGGATAACAGTTTTCAACACGTTGATTTCATGGCCAAGTTTACATAGTAAAGTAACCAGGTCATGTGAGGATTACCAGCTGTCAGAGAAGCTGTGGAGTGGTGGATGGGGTGGTGATGGAGGAGGGAAGGTGAAGCACTCGGCAGATAGATTTAAAAACTGGCAAAAAAAAATCATCAAGTCAAGAGTAGTAAAAGGACTTTATTTAACTTAACGTTAGTGACTGTTGTCAGTCATTCTGGTGTGTTTGTGGGTGCAGAGGACAAAATAGATACTCCTCAACTGTGGCAAAAAGGCAGAATAACACATGATCAAATAGGTAGCGGAAAGAAGAGACAAAAAAAGAGACGTTACAAGATGAAGGGAAAACAAGAAAGACAGGAATGGAAGGGGTGGAACAAGTTGAGGTAAGTGAGACAGAGGGAGATGGGGCAATAATCCTAACTAATTCACTTAGGGCATTGCTGAAGGGAGGCTAAGAGGATTGAGACACTCCCAGAAACAGATAAACCAAAATAACCAAGATGGACCAGTGAGAGCCATTTGACAAACATGACAGGTCCAGACTGGATTTCAGTGACGTCGCTTTACATTCATACTTCCCCTGACGCCCGACCGGGGATCAGGTTCTAACTGGATCAGTCAGTTCGTCCAAGCTATGATTCATCCCAAAAATCATTAGTGCACGAAGTTAAAATATAGTTTACTTTAATATATCACACATCTAAAACAGAATATCTATTCTTTTTCCTTAAAAAAAAAAAAAATAGGTTCACACTAAAGATTAACACTGTTGTACATTACACAAATTCTCCAAAAACGCCTAAAGTCAAAATATTCACCTAAAAGTAGCATTAAATTTTCATAAATAGTTTAGAATAATGTAACCCCGACGGAGGACGCAACCTATGGATCCATATTGTCAGACCGGGCTCTCCCTGTATGACAATTCAAGTTTAAAACACAATGAAGAGGTGTGTGTGTGTGTGTGTGTGTGTGTGTGTGTGTGTGTGTGTGTGTGTGTGTGTGTGTGTGTGTGTGTGTGTGTGTGTGTGTGTGTGTGTGTGTGTGTGTGTGTGTGTGTGAGAGAGCTCAGTGAATTCCCACATAGGACTCAACGTTTTTGTTCTGTTTTTCCCTGCAAACTCTTCAAAGGCGTTAGTTCGTTCATTTCACACACGATGAGGACAAAAGACATGATTTGTGGTCAGGCAGCATCAATGACAGTCACTGGTCCTTCCAGTTTTAAACCCACTCAAAACTACTGCATTTCTACAAAAGTTGCTTTCAGAAAGATAAAACAAGCTACATCTTCTCAACAAAAAACATACAACTGGGATCGGTGGTGCTGAGTCCTCTGCCGGAGCTGCTTCCCTCTATCTCGTGCTGGACTGACTGACAGGTGACATTTGGTGACACTCATGAACACCGACCCGCCTCTCTTTCTAGAGGACCTGGAACTTCCAGGAGTTTTGGTCCTTGTGGTCAAGGCAATCCATTGTTGTGAAGCCCAGTTTCCAGGCCTGCTGGTCCTTGTAGTCTAGGCAGTCAACAGAGGTGAAGCCCAGGGAGGAAGCAGTGCTGTAGCCCTGCGAAGAAAGTGATGCTGGGGACTGGCTCAGAGAGCCCCCCATAGAGGGCACAGTGATAGGGCTGAGAGCGCCCCCGGTGCCTGACAGCTGCGAGTGCATGGGGGACAGGTAGGCGCTGCAGTCCAGGCCCGTGAAGTAGGAAGTAGTGCTGGCGTAGCCCTGGGTGTAGGCCGATGGCTGACCATAGCTCATCGGGTAAGGTGAGGGCCGCTGCATACAGGGCGCCGCTGAGGAGGCCAGGGGATCGGGCAGGGGTGAGATGGCTGGGCTCCAGATGGACACAGCTGTGTTTCCAGTGCTGGAGCTTGTAGCCAGGCTGGGGCCCGACTGGGCAGAGGACGGGCTGTAGGAACCAGGTGGGTTGGGAACTGGATCAGGGGCACTGAGTTCCTGCACTGGCGAGGCCTTCTTCTTGGGAGGGCGGGGCTTGGACTGGCCACTACTTTGCTGCTGCTGTTGGCGGCATTTGGCACGACGATTTTTAAACCAAACCTGAAGACGAAAAGAATAGGACACAGAATATATGAAAAAAACCCGTCAAGTACGGAGAGACGGCGTCCAGAGGTATAAGTTAATGGTGGAGTTGGTTACAGGGCAGCATCTGGGTTATGGAGAAACAACGGGCACATTTAGGAGATGCTCCAAAATATGTTTTTGTATTTCATCGGCAGCTGATGACTGCTGCCTTCTTCAGATATGTTCTCTCAATTTGACCAACATATAGTAAAGAAAATTGCCTCCAGTTTGGCTTTGGCCTCCTCTGCAGTACCTGCACACGTGACTCAGGCAAGTTGATCTTCAGGGCCACCTCTTCCCTCATGAAGATGTCTGGGTAGCGGGTCTTGGAGAACAGTGCTTCCAGGATGTCCAGCTGCGTCCGGGTAAAGGTGGTGCGCTCCCGCCGCTGCTTCCGGGGAGTGGCTGTATCAGACAGGCATCATGGTAAAGGTGACGTCAGTATAAATCTGACTGGTAGTGCATATTAACACAACACTTATTGTTCATCTTGACTTCTTCCACCAGGATGGAGCCAAAGAGTATTAAATCTATTAACCCCCTATAGCAGAAGAGTTACGTTGTGTGAAAGACAGGAAGAATATTTAATGTGTTTTGGAAAATGTTGTTATAGGCTGGACTGTTGCTCATAAACTTAGAATAAATCTTTTGTCTTATGAAATAATTTTAAAACAAAAAGAGGAAATAAAAGGGGAATGTTTCTAGGAGAGAAAATTATTCCAACTTTATGGGCAACAGTGTTACTATCATGAAAATGAACGTCTTTGTTCACATTAAGTCTAAATTTATGAAGATCAACACACACACACACACACACACATTTATATATATATCATATTAGTCTTAATTACATATAATACACATATACAATGTTGCCACAATTATCCAAACTTCCTAAAACATATTGTCTCTTTCAGAACAGGCGTCCTTCTTCGTCTGGCTGTCAGCTACATCGCTTGCGCGTTTTTACGCAAATCAAATGGACAGAAGCGTTGGAAGAAAATGCTCAAACGCGTAAACCAAGAAAGTTGAATTAAAACAGGTGTTCGCGTATTCATACTTACGCGGATAAGCCACGGTTGTGTGAAGAACATCCATTCCGGGGCCAGGCAAATTTAACCCGTTCATAGTGTAATGGGGCTGCTTTATGTAGGACATCATCCTTCCAGCGGGCTTTTAGGTGCTGACCAGCAGGTCGGACGCGCAACGCGGCAGCCGCGGGACCCTCAGCGCAACGGCGGCAACAAGTGGACGCGTCCGATGCGACCCTCCGGAGAGAAGTGGGATGCCTGGAGTTTGCAGGAGAATCCTCTAAACTGGACTTCTTGTCTTCTTGCCTCGTTTTTAAACGGCTGCTTCGACTATAAGCGGCTGTCAGCTTCGCAGCAGTGCGCCGTGCGCCGCGCCGAGCATCCGGACCAGCTCTCCGACTTAGATTTCACGCAGTCAAAGTCATCACGCAAGTGCAGTGGCCCCCGAATTATTTTGCGCTTTGGTGAAGTGGCTCCTCTGAGTTTCTTGACCGACACACGCTGCTAATTAGAGGGAGCAAGTGACTCCAGCAAACCCCTCCCACACGCAAACTCGTACACGCACGAGGTTAACCAGCAGCAGGCTGGATAACCCCACCGACCGAGTCGTGTCTGTACAGCCAACTATGACTTATTTCAACTGATTTTTGCCTTTGCTGAGGACAACTTTGTCTCATTTGGACTTGGCTATAAAGACAAGAATAAACAGACAAATACCCCTTTAAAAAGTTGGGAAGATGTTTAGTTTTTTCAAGCCAACGCAATGTGTGACAAGTGACATTTCTCGAAGTTAAAAAAAAGAAATCCATAATAGAGATTTTATTTATGAAGCTGGCAGTTTCAGCTCAGTGCCTGATGTGGTTTTGAGAGTAACATCCTCCAGATATCTCGTGCACCTGTACAGTCCTGATCAAAGTTTGCGCCGCACATCTGCAGTAACAGTAACACACCCTCATTCAAAACTCTCAGATTAGATTTATCCCAAAAACAGCTGCACATGCACACAGGCATGGAAACATCCGAATACACTAAAGGAACAAAGTTCATTTGATTCACCATAATGTGCTTTATCTGAAAGTATCTTATCTCCAGATAAAAAGAGGAAAGACAGTGATGGAGCACGAGAGAGGCCTGAGGGAGTTCACCAGCAGCACTCCGGGGGGAAATGGACCGGCCAGCGCGTAGAGTAGAGCGCAAAGATGGACGTGAAACCAACTGATACCAGGTTAACGTGGAGAGACGACCTCAGATAAGAAACTGGACACATGCTGAAGGAAAGCAGTCTTATTTTAAATTTGAGGATCAGCACGTCTCCAAATCAGAGAATACCGACCTGGAGTTGGACAAACATGTACGTGGGACTGTTTGGGAAGTACAGTGGGGAGAACAAGTATTTGATTCAGGAATCAGGGGAACCAAACTTAACATTTGGAGCAGAGACCTTTGTTAGCAATAACAGAGGTCAGTTCTTGACCGGGTCTGCACACACTGCAGCAGGGACTTTGGCCCACTCCTCCATACAGATCTTCTCCAGATCCTTCAGGTTTCGGGGCCGTCGCAGGGCAACTCGGACTTTCAGCTCCTTAAAACATTTTCTACTGGGATCCGGTCTGGAGACTGGCTTGGCGGCTGGTTCTCTCCGTACGTATTTGCACTGTTCTACACATATTCGTTTCTTAATCAGATGGGATTTTTATGAAATTATTTTGTGACTGATTTTTCTTTGATATTGAAAGGTTGTAAATGTTGCACAAATATGATCCACGTGGTTGTCGTAGAAACTGTGCTACAGCTCATCGCACAGCTGCAACAGCAAATAGGGAAATAGGCAAGAAGACTGAACTGGTTTAATCCCATGTGTGACTGCCCTTCCCCCCCAAAGATGGACCAACAGACATACGGAATGAGCCAAAGAAGCTTTTTTGTCTTCAGACTGAACACATATTGTAATCAACATACTTTGGACAGACCGAAGCCTGAAAACTCAGGATGATGGGCCATATGAGAGCAAGCAGGCAGCCAGGTGGACGTAGGGAGGAGGGAGAGGTGTGACAGGTAAAGGATGGGAGGGGAAGTGAGAGGGATGTGGGGGAAAAGCAGGTGAAGGGGCAGAGGATGGGGGAGGCTCCGGTCCTCGTCCCCACTGACACACTGCTGCAGTTAATCCAGATTAGAGCGTCTAAAACGGGTCGGCTAAATCTGCAGGCCAGCCAGCAATGCAGAGGCTGCTGTCAGCCCCAATCGCTCACCCGCACCCACACACAGACGCACACACTCACACACACACACACTCACACTCACACACACACACACACACACACACTCACACACACAGACGCACACTGTATTAATCTCCTCTGTGCAAACCAGGTGCCACCAGCCGCTCAGCACAGCCTGCCACTGACCCTCCCCCTTTCAGCCCAGTTGGGACACACACACACACACACATACACACACACACACACACACACACACACACACACACACACACACACACATACACACACACACACACACACACACATACACACACACACACACACACACACACACACACACACACACACACACACACACACACACACACACACACACACACACACACACACACTAGTCGGACCTCTACACTGTCAGATGGAACAAACACACACAGATCTATGACAGTACGAGTAATATTCAACCCTTCATGGGAAAGCAGTTTATAGGCGTCATATCCATGCTGAGATTAAGACCCATGATGCAATGAATATGTACTTCTGAGCATTCAGTCAGCTGAGTCATCATAAATGTCAGTATGTCTTGTTGATTAGACGTTGGAGTCCTCCGTTAATGAATCTGATGTTTAAGAAGGTGCAGCTGAAGTCTTGTAGGCCCCCCAGCTACTCTACAGCTGTGGCGGTCCTGAACCGCTCGTCTGTCACGACTGTCCATGAGCGTGGTTACGGCTCCGAGACGCTGGCGACTGAATCATCTCCGTCTCCAGCTGATGAGACCGTGTTACAGAGCCAACGTCCGGTTTCGTCTCTGAAGGAATGGATGTGCGATCAAAAGTTCAGGAGAAGCCTTATGGTCCACAGCCTAAACCAAGTACTACACGGGCACGACTGTGAGCACATTTTACGTAAATAAATAGACTTCATCAGCGTTACAGTGAAAACAGACTTTTTAGTGGAGCAGAGAAATGCGTGCTCACACTGTATTTGTTATATTTCACATTTAATCAATAATTTTACATCACTGTTCTCAAATATTTGATTGAAATTAATGTAATGAAACAATTTTATTTCAAGTAAGAGAAGAAAAACTATGGAATAACAAACAAGCAAATAAATAAATATCACAGTTGGTTGAGTACTTTGTTGGAGCTCTTCTGGATTTTATTGTAGCTCCAATTCTTTGAGGCATTTGACACATTTCAAGTCCGAGACAATATTCTTCATAAAGCAGGTTCAACCTTTCCTGAATAGCAGATGACAGATCAGCGTTGCAGCATGTTTTGTGATGACTTATCCTGAAAAATGACTTCATGATTATCAACATGTACACTGCTAATTGGCCTAATTGCTTGAAATAATATGAAAATCAACATGAATCATCCAGAAAAGAACTGCTGACTTCGCTTGGGTCCAATTTTAAAATGCCTGAAGGCCCCGGATCATCTTTTCAATTAATACCAGCAAGTATACACGGCCCTGGAGCACACGGCCATCACACTGCTCAGGAAGGAGACTATGTCTGAACCTGCTCTGGTGTAAAATGTATACAAATACCTCAGAACAAGAATAATTTAAAGAAATTGAAAGAAATTGCATAGCTTTTGGAAGAAAGTGGTAAGAGTATCATTATACGGGTAAGACAAAAGCCACTGCTCAAAGAACCCACATAAAAATGCCAGATTACAGTTTGCAGCTGCACATGAGGCTAAAGATCTTACTTTTAGAGAAGTGTCCTGCAGTCTGAAGTGGTGAGAATTCAACTGCTGAAAGATGCACTGAAGACATCAGCCAACAACCTGGCTGGATCTTCCAAATGGACAATGAGTCCAAGCATACGTCCAAACCCACCGAAGGTCCTGAGATGACCTTAAAGCCTTAACCTCAGTCCCTCAGAAGATGAGTTGGTGGCACTGAAAAGACACATGGAGGCCAGAAGGCCCAGAGACCTGACCCAAATCCAAATCTGTCTGGAGGAAAGGGACAAAATGATATATTATTATTATTATATATATTATACATAAGAAACTTCTGGAAGGTGACACAAAATTTGAGTCAAGTCAAAGCATTTAAAAGCAGTTGTAGAAGACACTAACCAAGAGTGTGCACATTTCAGATTTCAAAGAAGATTTTACCAAAAAAAAAAAAAGGAAAAAAGTTAGACATGGACAAAACAAAAGTTTGTGTCGTGGGTTTCCTGCAGAGTCTGGCGGGAATGTCATCAACAGATCCCCTGAGCTTTATGGGGTGGAGTTTTAGTAGGTTTGTGTCTCACAGATGCCATCAAATATCATTCTGATGTCATTTGGAGAGTTTTGAGGGACACTTCAGAGTGTTTGATGTATTTTATGAGCAGTTTCTATGATGTTGTTGCAGCCCACTGCTGTCTGTGTGTGGGTGGTTACAGTGGTGGTGGGTGGGAGTCATTGTATTATAAAGAACATCTCTCAGAGTGATCCAGAAGAACTAGCTCCATGCATTTGTTACTTAAGGTGTCCTAAAATTATTCTGAACAGCCTCCAGGTGATCCAAAACTCTGCAGTAAGAGCTCTGATGATGTTTAGTAGGCAACCTCAACCTTATATCTCTCAGAACTTTCCTTCTCTTATGAGCTTCCTGTAAAATCCACGGAGAAACGTAACCTTCTTCTAAAGTTCTTGAGAGCCAAGCTCTTTCTTTTCTTGAAGACCCAGACTTTCCATGATGTACAGGGCATACTGGACCCTATACATGCTCAAAATGAAAGTTGCAAATATATATAATATATATATATATATATATATATATATATATATATATATATATATATATATATATAATGTTCTTTCTTTCTTTCTTTCTTTCTGTCTTCCTTTCTTTCGTCCTTCCTTCCTTTCTTTCTTTCTTTCTTTCTTTCTTTCTTTCTTTCTTTCTTTCTTTCTTTCCTTCCTTCCTTCCTTCCTTCCTTCCTTCCTAGTTTTCCCAGAGGCCTCCTGCTGGTTGGACATGCCCAGCTCAGCTCCCGACGGAGGCTACGAGGAGGCATCCCCACCAGAAGCCTGAACTACCACAACTGGCTCCTCTCCGTGTGATTTGGCTGAATGTTTCTGGCTTTCTGTGCTGCACAACATTCTTTAAATCAAAACTACGCAATAATTCAAAACTTTTCAGATGTTCTAGGGGGCAGGTTGGTTGGTTTATACACATATTTGGCATTGTTTGGAAAGAAGAAGAATTCCAGATGATCAAGCTTCAGTTTTCACCCTGAAAATAAACCTGACATTCTTCTTTTGTTGTATGATATTTCAAAGTAACTACAATGACAGTCTTGAAGTCAAGTCAGCCAGAAAACCTCACCAGAACAGGTTGGTTCCCATCATCATACATCAAATGTTTGGCTTCTTGTTGCGCTTTTTCATTTTTGTCATCAAATAAAACTGCAGAGTAAATATTTTATGCCTGTTTTGACCATCACCAGTAAGTGGGAAGTGTCTCAATATTATAAAAACTGATAAACTGCATTGTTCAGGTTAACTGATTAACCTATTTTTTATTCAATTTGAAACTACAATAAAGGTATTTTTCATGGTATCTGTGTGATGACATGTAATGAGGAGCTGCAGCGTGAGGTGAGGAGTGTCAGTGTGGGCCATGAGTGATTACAGTGGACAGTAATCCTGCAGATGGATTAGCAGGTGGTATTAGGAGAAGTGGGGGTGTAGCACACTGCCACCTTTAAACTGCAACAATATGGTGCAGCAGCTCATAGGAGCCTCATCTTTGCCTGCTTCACCCTGGCAAAACACATGTGCTGGCACACAAGGGCAGTAGCCAGACAGCGAGGACAAAGGCCGCTGAACCGGTGTACGGGTCACAATAACAACTGAGGCAACAGGTTTTAAGTTGATTAAGAGAGTATTGGGGGGGGGGGGGATTCACGCCTATAACCTCAGCTTCACATGCACTGATTTAATAAATGTTTTCCATTAGTTATGTACAAAATCTCTTGTCCGGTGTGATTTCAGCCATGAACTGAAGAGACTCTTGAGAATGCAGTTGTGGTAAAAATGCATAAAAAACCTTCACTGTAGAAGATAAAAGAGTGATATAAGGTGCTGGATGACAAACAGCCATTAGGTCACGATAGTCATGATCAAGCCTTAAGCTTGGATATAGACTGGGAGTCAACAAAACACCAGTGTTTGGGTACAGTAGAATTATTTCTCCGCGGAAGCAGGTCTTTAATTGAACTTTAATATCAATAATCCAAGAGGGAGGAACATCTGTTTTATTCACTGTGATCAAACTTTAAACCTGCAAGGATTTCAGCCAACATCTCCTCAGAAGTGAAGCTGACCATCAGGAGGCCCTGAGGTGCAGCTTCTCTCCACCAGTCCAGGTGTGAGTGTGAGATCTCACTGACCTCTAGTGGAAGGAAGGTTAAATATCTAAAATATGCACAGTGGTAAGCTCCCATTCATTGAAATGCTCATTATTCTATTACCTACAGTATTTAGTGACTGTATGGTTGCGTCTTGTACCGCAGCAGTAGTCGCGTTATTTTACTAGATACAACTATAGTTAGTTACAAACTCAACACCTAAAATAATCTTTGACACTTTTTGGAGTAGAAGTCATGTGAGCTGCGTTACCGCTAGAAGGCAGCAGTGATAAAACTGTACAAAAACCAGCGAAGAAGAGAAGCATCACGACGCCTTTCAGAGCGTTGTGTTTTTGTGAGTAATTTTACAAATCTGTTAAGGGTGTTGCGAAAGGGATTTTCTTTTACACCTAAATTACGTGACTGGCTTCACACACACATTCAAGTTGCAACAGAGGCACGAAAAGTTTTCTTTTCATTTCCGAGAACCATTAAATGTAAAACAGCCGAGGACCCTGAACGCTGCTCGAACCAAACCCGGATGTTTTGATGTTGATAATGTGACAGCGCTTTAGTTGAAATCGGAGTTTAGAGTTCGTGTCTTCAAAATAATACAGCCCTCCAACTGTGGACGATGAAGTGATAACCAGTCGTTTGACTGGGGTGTTAGTTATGATTTGAAATCCAGATCAGAGCCCGCTTTTCTCCGGTAAGTTAGTTAGGTCGTCTTCATTTCTGGAGCCGTGAACAAACCTGAACCGTGTTTGGGTCCGCCAGCTGCCACCAGGATGCTCCGAGATTCGTATCCCTTCGTCGAGGACAGCTTCAGCCGCTTCCCGTCCCAGAGTAACGTTTATGGGCTGTGTCAGGCCGGGGAGCAGGAGCTGCTGGCGGCCACTCTCAAGGGGAAGGTGGTGTGTTTCAGATACCAGGAGCTGCAGCAGAAAGTCCGGCCGGTGGCCAAGGAGGTCCAGTTCACCTACATACCAGGTACTCAAAAACACGTGTGGACGTGGAGCGAAGCCGTTTTAGGTGGGTGTTCTGTTTTAGTGATTAGTCGATCCTGACCCTTCTCCATGTAGTCGATGCAGAGATTGTTTCGATTGACGCCTTCAACAAGTCCCCACCAAAAAGAGGCCTGGTGGTGGGCATCACCTTCATAAAGGTAAGTGTAAACCCACGCTGACCAGTCATGGCAGTTGTAACACCTGCAGGATTGTAAGTAGTGCTGCTGGCGCTTCATCTCCTGCAGGACTCTGGAGACAAAGCGACACCGTTCCTGAATATTTACTGCGACTATGAGCCGGGATCAGAGTTCAACCTGGAGTCTATTGCACGTGAGTGACGCAGAGTCTCTGCAGGTGGAGGGTGCTCGCCGCGTCCCATGTTGATGGAGGCGTGTTTCTCTCAACAGAAAGCTGTCTGAATCTGGAGCTGCAGTTCACTCCCTTCCAGCTCTACCACACAGAGTACGTTTATTCCCGTCAAAGCGACTCGAGTTCCCAGTCAGAGTAAATCGTTCTTGCTCAGACGATACGCAGCCATCCAGTAGTGTCTTCTACGAGCAGCTGTAGTTTGGACAGTGTCTGATTGGAGGCGTCTGTGAACTCTCCTCCTCTGACAGAGTGCAGCTCGCTGATGGAGGCAGTGAGACGGTGTTTCTGCTCAGTGGGCACGACCAGAGGATCCACCTGTACAAGGAGGTCAGATCCGACCGCCAGGTTTTGTCAAAGTAGAAAACAGTGTCTTATCTGTCTATTAATGTGCATGATGGTGTATTTATTGGTCTGTACTTTTATGGCACCATCTTCAGGTCAAATGTTGAGAGCACAATAACACTGGCAAAATATATCACTCTCATGGTCTAATTCATTGCTACAGTTGAAGAATTAGAAGCTCCAGGAACCAAAAAAAACTTTGAGAACATGCCTACATACCGCGTGCTCTCAGTACCTGTTCGTGCACATGACAGGAGGTGCTTCCTCTAAGGCAAAGGTTTCTGCTGTAGGGAATTTGCTCCATCTCTGTAGCTGTAGTCATGAATTGGACTTCTGCTTGCTCTGATAAATCTAACTTTTGACAGTTAAAGGGTAGACGCTGGCGAGTGTATGGACCAGCTTGTGAGTCGTCAATTTAAGTGCAGTCACAACTACACGGTAGTCCACTTTGACTTCGAGTAAAGGAAAACATTACAGGAAGCCAGTAGTTGCAGCAAATGTGCTCATGAGAAGGGGAGAAGTCCCTCTCTGACAAAAATGACACCGTTACCAGAGGGATTACCCGAGATTCACGGCTGTCCAAAATGTTTATTCTGGACTCGTTTGCAGTCATAAGCTGCATTTTTTTCCTAGTTTAGGCAGATAAACCATGACGGGATTGAGTTTGCCTGCCTGTGGTAGACGTCTGCTTTGCAAACTTCGAAGCACTGACTGCGCTCTCTCCGACAGAACGCCTCTCTGCACCAGTTTGAAGAGCAGCCAGTGGAGAAACTGTTCCCTGAACTACAACAGCTGCCCAGCAAGTTAGTCTGTTCGTTCGGTTTTTGATTGTCTCGGGTGGTGTCTGTAAACACAATAGTCAGCAAATCCTCATTCAAATGCATGTGTGATCCATACTGGTTTGTGTGTGTTATGGTTTACGTTTCCCCTCCATCTATGCAGTGTATTGTGGCTGGATATGTTAACCACAGCAGGCGGACGGCGGCTCTCAGCGTTTGGCTGTCAGAGCGGCTGCGTGGGACTGGCTTTGGTCAATCAGACCGGACCAGGTAGGGACACCTGCAGCAGAGGGCAGAGGTCAGAGGTCAGAGGACAGAGACGTGCCGCAGAGGCTTTTAAACACGTGTGGATGGAGGGGGGTGGACAGGTGGGGGAAAAAGTGTTTTGTGGATGTTTTGTTTCGGATCAACAGACGTTATGTCATCTAGAAATCGCTTATCCTACCTTTAACTGAGATTACGCAAATATGAGCGCCCAGAGGGCCAGAAGTTCTTGCAGTGTGCTGTCAGTTTCTTGTCACGGTGCCAGAGAGGAAATACTTTTACAGAGAAAAAGATTAGCTGCGGTTGGAAAACACTAAACGCTGTTGCCAAGTTTCCAACAAGTGAACACCCCAGAAACTTCAATCCCAGGTCAAACTTCAGCGCGCAGAGAATTTTCTGCCAAAGTTTAAAACGTTTGTCACGTTTTTGAGGCGGTTATTGCATCATTTTAAGACCTGGTGAGGATCAGATCATTTTTATGGCCGGATATGTAATTTGAAGAGGTTGTACTCTCTCTTTCATGATTCCTTATGTAACTGGCTCTAATTAGAAAGTTAGAATTTTGAACTTCTGCTTATTATTCACCACACTTGTTTGGTTTATCACAACAAAGACACTGCAGACGTCACTAATACATCATCATGTGTCCTGAATGCTGGATGTAATGTACCAGTGTCTCTATTTGTATTTATTATAATCATTCTTGTTTTTTGTTTTTTATTGGAAGAGGTTTTGCAGAGCTGGCGAGTACAGTTTGACAGTCCAATCTCAAGAGTGCTGCTTTTCCCACTGAGCCACCAAACGAAGTCCAACCAGCTGATCGGAGACAACAGTTAGTCACTCCTCTGAAGTTGGACTCTTCTTCTCGTTATCTGCAGTCTGCCTCAAATTGTTGGTGTTTTTTTTTTTTTAGATGAGGAAATGCAGTGTCTTAACCTCCTGATAACCAGCACTATAGAGATGGCAGTTGTCTACAGGTTAGTGTCAAAGAGCATCGTTCCGGTTTCATAGGACGACGGTGCATCATGTGTTCTGATGGAAAAATCCAAGTGAATGTGTTTGTGTGTGGCGGCGTTTGCTCAGAGATGTCCAGGAGCGTGGCTTGTCTTGGTCGACATATCTCTCAGAAAGTGACCAGTGGGATGCTGTGCTTTGTGCGCTGGTGATTGACCTGGATTTTGATGGGCAGAAGGAGGTGTTGCTGGGAACGTATGGACAGGTCAGAGCCCCGCATTACTGATGAACAGATGACAGTCAGTACGTATGTATGATCCACGGCAGCCACACAAGGCAGGTAGGTTTAAAGCATAAGAAATCTCAGTGTTAACGAAGGGTCACGCCAGCTACTGCAGCACCGTCGCAGCAGTAAAAAAGTAGACGACATTGACTTCCTGTCATGAACGAACAGAAAATAACAGACGGGAGTGGAACTGTACTGGACAATGCTCGCTGTCGCTCCCCGATGACGCTGTCTTCTGCCTCTCTGTCATGCAGGAGCTTCTTTGTTACAAATTTCAGCTAAAAGGCAGCGGACACGATGGGCAGTTTCAGCTGCAGTGGAGGCGGAGCTTCAAGAGTCCGTTGCTGTCTGTCACCTACTTGGACCTAACAGGCGACGGTTTGAGAGAGCTGGCTGTGCTTACGCTGAAGGGACTGCATATCCTACAGGTGTGCAGGAGACGTTTGTGCGCCCGTGTCCTACAGCGGTATCACACTGTTTTTATGGGTTTGTTTGCCCTGCATAGTAACACAACAGCTCAGCTTCAAACATAATTACCAGAACTGATTTATGCGCTTTTTAAAAAGGGTGTGTATGGGATTGCAGAGGGGAATGGATTGTTTTCTCTTCTGTTTCCTTGTGCGATGCCGCTTGTGTCGTTAATATTTCACACATAGCACATGTTTAGTGTTGACATCAGCCGTCATGAGATGAGCTGTGGTGGTTTTAGATGCGCCACACCGTCTTACCTGCCCTGTATCTGACCTTTTGTGGTTATATCAGTTTTCTTTTGTCTTTTGTTTTAGCATAGTCTCACTTGCACGGCTGACTTGGTCCTTGAGAGGCTGACCCAGAAGGTGTCGGCGCTGACAACCGGCTCTGAGGCACAGCCAGCCAGAGATCCAGACACTGAGAACAGAGCTGCCACTCAGACGCCTTCATGTTAACAGGATATTGCATTTTCTTTACAAGTTTTAGTGCCAGTGGCATAGATTGGACTGTTTTGCATTCATTTGAAACGCAGAGGTGTGAAGGCTTACCTCAGATGCTTTGTAGTATTTCATCTGTCCATTTTCCACAAGTGCTTCATCCTGTTTTAAGGACACAGGGAGGCGGAACCTGTCCCAGGTGTCATCATGTAAGAGGCGGGTTACACCCTGTTTACCTTGCCATGTTAACACTCTTCTCAATATGTTAATCGTGCTGTTAACAGACTAGAAAATCCAACTTTATTTATTTGGCATTTTGCTCACACACCTCCAGCCATCGGTTGATATGCTGAATGCAGTTTATTTGAATTATGTAATGATCTTGTAGACGGAGATCTTGAATATTAACAGCATTAATCCACAGAGAGAAAACTGTGTCTTTGATTTTGTGCATACTTGTTGTTGGGTATTTATTCCCGGTAATTCATGTGTTCTTACTGTGTGTACATCTTTTATTCTTCCTAGTGAGCTGTAAACTGTCACTGCTGATATTATGTTCTTCTTTTCAATACAAAAGTTTTTTTTAGTTTTTTTTTTTTATAAGGAACCTTTTTTTCACTGAAGAATTACAGCCCTTTAAGGGAAGGAAAAATTCCCTTTTTCAGGGATTTAAAAGTATTTTGGGCAACTCACAAAAAAATAAATAAATTAATGTGCAGGTGTGATTTACTCGTAAAGTCAAGATGAGTGAAGCAGATAAAAGGTCTGGAGTTATCAAGTCCTGAGCTGTTTGACTGGAGCTGCCAATATCAAATCCAGGAAGGTCTTCATGCGACTGAAGATGGCCGGAAAAAACTGAGAGACCAGACTTTCAGGAAAAAAATAAAATAAAAAATATATATATATATATACGGATGACGTACTCAGTGAATGCCTCAGACAATGGCAAGGTGAAGAGGTGCTGGAGGAGGAAGCATCATGGGAGGACAAGCCCCTACACGGGATGTACCATCGAACCATAACTGAAGTGGCTGATCTCAAGAAGTCCTACCAATGGCTAGAGAGAGCTGGCCTACAGGACAGCACAGAGGCACTCATCCTGGCTGCACAGGAGCAGGCTCTGAACACCAGAGCAATAGAGGCCCAGATATACCACACCAGACAAGACCCAAGCTGTAGGTTGTGCAAAGAAGCACCGGAAACAATCCAGCACATAATTGCAGGGTGTAAGATGCTGGCAGGGAAAGCATACATGGAACGCCATAACCAAGAAGCGGGCATACTCTACAGAAACATCTGTGTGGAGTATGGGCTGGAAACCCCAAGGTCAAAATGGGAAACACCTCCCAAGGTGGTGGAAAATGACAGAGCAAAGCTCCTGTGAGACTTCCAGATACAGACAGACAGGATGGTGGTGGCAAACCAACCAGACATCGTGGTGGTAGACAAAGGGCAGAGGAAAGCCGTGGTGGTGGATGTGGCAATACCAAGTGATGGTAACATCAGGCGAAAGGAATACGAGAAGCTTGAGAAATACCAAGGGCTTAGAGAGGAGCTGGAGAAGGCCTGGAAGGTGAAGGTGACAGTAGTGCCCGTGGTGATCGGAGCACTCGGTGCAGTAACCCCCAAACTGGAAGAGTGGCTGCAGCAGATCCCCGGAACAACCTCAGACATCTCAGTCCAGAAAAGTGCAGTGTTAGGAACAGCAAAGATACTGCGCAGAACCCTCAAGCTCCCTGGCCTCTGGTAGAGGACCCGAGCTTAGAAGGGACACCACCCACGGAGGGTGAGGAACGAGTTTTTTTTTTTATATATATATATATATATATAAACCTACCTTTAAAAAAACATCAAGTGAACACAGCTTGTGATGTCTGGATGCTAAACAACTCAGAGGAGGCGATCTCCATTTATGATGTGTGTGGAATTATTGCCACTGCATTTCCTTGGGCAGCAACCCGAACAAATATCCAGTCTGGGTTTTACTGAACTGGAATTTGTCCCTTCAATAGAGATGTCCATCCATCCATTATCTATACCCGCTGTATCCGTTACCGGGTCACGGGGGTCTGTCGGAGCCTATCCCGACGCATATCAGGCGAAAGGCAGGGGTACACCCTGGACAGGTCGCCAGTCTATCCAGGGCCACATAGAAGACAAACAACAAATCACACTCACATGCACACCTAGGGAGAATTTAGGATGATCAATTAACCTACCCTGCATGTTTTTGGACTGTGGGAGGAAGCCGGAGTACCCGGAGGGAACCCACGCAAGCACGGGGAGAACATGCAAACTCCACACAGAAAGACCCACCGGGCCGGGAATTGAACCGGGAATCTTCTTGCTGTGAGGCAACAGTGCTAACCACTAAGCCACCGTGCTGCCCAATAGAGATGTGTTTGAGAATAAAGGTTTTGCCTCATCAACAGTCACAGACTGTCCACTTTCTGCCACTGCCTCTCTTCACCGTCCACCTGCTGCTGCCTCTGCAACTCCTCTCGACCAGCCTGCCGCTGCCACTGGAGATCCTGTTCCAGATCCAAGTGGTCTTTCTGCCAGTCATTTTGATCCTGAACATCTGCAGCCTTAGGAAATCTAAGATTTGGAGATAGGAAAGTGGGGTTTTCTGTCAAGAGAAAGAAGAAGACCACCTTCCTGACAGGTACACCTGTAAAAAGACAGCTGGAGGAGGAAACGATGAGAGAAAAGAAGACAACAGAAGATTTCATCAAAAGTTGGTTGTAAAATACAAAGATCATCACCTTATGAGTGAATCAGATGAAGATGACTCCTGCTTTATCTATTTAGAACTTTTTTTAAATAACTGCCCGAAGTTTGGGTTCAGTGTGTTTATTGCAATAATGTGGGTACATGAATTGCACCCTTGGCCTTCAATTTTCAGTTCAATTTTTTTATATAGCGTCTATTACAACACAAGTTGTCTCTAGGTGTTTTCCACAGACCCAGAACATGACCCCCGAGCAATTATTACATAAACACCGGCAGGTAAAAACTCCCCTTGTGGGAGAAAATCCTTAAACCAAACAGTGGCAAGAAAAACTCTCCTTTAAGAGGGAAGAACCTGGACCAGGACCTGGATCATGAGGGAGGACCCTCCTGCTGAAGACCAGCTGGGTAGAGCAAGAAAAAGGGAGATCAGAGAGAGAGAGAGAAGGAAGAACAGAGAGGAAAGACAGACACACCATCAAATGTACAAAAGACAAGATACATAAGTATAATTATCCATCAGCAGCAGGACGCAGACTTCCATGTTTATATGACTGATACCTGGTTAGTTGGTGGACTACAGAGACCACTATCTAAACAGGTGTAGACAGCAGACACTGTGGTGGTCAGAGGTGGGACTGCAGGTCAGGATGTCTGCAGGTCTCCAACAGAAACATCTACACAGACAGGTGGAGGACAATACTAGGATGGTCAGAGGTGGGACTGCAGGTCAGCATGCAGCTCCTGAGGATCTGACATCCAAACATGTACTACAAGAAGAATGGAGACTAATATACTTATGAGATACTTCTAATTATTAACTGAGGACTGAGCTGAAGAAGGGAAAGAGGAACAGAGGAGGTGAGAAGCACCACTCAGTGGATCCTGCTGGTGTCCCCCTGCAGCAGGTCTACAGCAGCAGATCTAGATGAAGCTGTGTTGATCCAGGATGAAGACCAGCTGCTCCAGTCTGGTCCTGCAGCTGCAGCTGTGACTACTGTCTTGCAGTCTATATCTGCTTTCATATGATTCTCATATGAAAGTGGATAAAATGCTTCAATATTTTCTATTTTAGCACCATGTTTGGGCAGGTTGGTACAAATGCACATCAGGACCGTAATCATTTGAAGACATTGTTTTTTAAGTTGAGATGAGTTTCTCAGTCAACAGTGACCGTGTACGGCAAGAAAGAAACATTACTGACAGTGAAAAGTGTGCCAACAAGCCCTGGAGTTATTTTTATTGTATTTATTTATTTTTATTTGTGGGAAACTTAGTGCTTTGACTCCTCTACATTTGAAAAACAGATATACTTTTGACTTTACCACGCTTTTACGAATGTTCTTTATTTTCTATGTTTACTTTGAAGTCAGTTGCTGATTTTTCTTTCTTTCTTTTTGACAAAACTGTTTCTGTAGATCCAGGTGATTTTGTCCATCTATGCACTTTTCCGTAGTTAAATACAGAGCAAATTGAATTCACTTAGTGGTGATGATGCAGGGATGATTGTCAACCTGAGCATCTGTGTCCATACCTCAAGACCAAGCTTTCTGTCACGAATCACTCATACTGCTTTAAATGCTTTGCTCCGCTTACAAATGTCTCCATAGCTTTAGAAGCACCACCGATCAGAATAATGAACACACGCACTTCAACAAGCTGAAGACCCTCAGTCATCCAGGTCATGGTGGCTCTCAAACGCTTGAATCAAGGCAGCTGGTGGGGTTTTCTAGATGGAACGTGAAACGTCTTCAATAACCAAGGAAAATAAGTCCACTTTCCTCAATTCAAGCCTTTGAGAAATGGCTCAAGAGACTTCACAATTAAAAAAAAACTTGTAATGTATAAGAAGTGTTTTGTAGAAGTCTGAAGACAGGCTGTAGATGTGTGTGTCAGTGTTGTCGGGTCCGAATCGCTCTGTCTTTGATTTTACAGAGCTATAGTTACCTTCTGGGACTTTATGTTGGGTTGTCTTTAAATATATCGCCAACTGACACCCTTCTTCCTCCCCGCAGACACGCGCGCACACACACACGCGCACACACACGCACAACAGAGAAAAGAACAGACGAAAGAAGACACATTAACTCTTTAATGTCTGATATTAAATAAAAAGAAGAGAATCGTTTTTTATTTATTGTTTTTATTATATATAAAAATGTAAAACACTCCCAATTTTATCAGTATATAAATAATATTTTTGTATCATTACACTGGATAATTTTGTATATTATCTTATTTTAGTTATTTTATGTTTTCATTGCATTTTCTTTAGGTCATAGTAATTATTTTTTTAAATCCCATTGTCATTGTTTTAAAATAAATAAATAAAACTAAAAATACATTTCTTATGTGATTATTTTCATAACGAAAATAGATATCAACTCAAGGTCTATATTTTTTTTAAACTTCCGGATTATTCTTACACTTGCTATACGTAAAACTGAATTTTTAAACTGAACTCCAAACCAAAAAATTCCTTTACAAGAAATTGCTCTTTTGACTAAAAAAAAAACAACATATATAAACAATCTTTTCACGAGTAAAAAAAAAACTTTTTATGAGCTCTAAAACGATTTGACATTATTTTAAAGTTAAGATTTGTAAAAATAGAAATGATAAACGTTTCTATCTCGTCATTATAAATTATTTTCCCGTAGTTTGGCCGGTCAGTGGCACTATAATCCTTTTTGGAGTCCCCAAAATATATTTCTCCCCTATTGCGCCGCAAAGTCGACAATAATAACAGCTGCGCTCTTCACGCTGGACCTAACGGAGAAGTATGGCGTGGAGATAAGTTGAAGAAAGCCTTTTTCTCCTGGCGAAGCTGTTGTGGCGGATCTGCTTTCACGCTGTGGAGCAGCTGTATTTGGTTTGAACGTCAACAACACAGAAACATGCTGGAGAGTCTGGGAGCGTGTTAAACCAGCGCATTTCACTCAATGAGGTTTTTTTTAATAGCTGTGAGAGAGCAGCGGCGGCGGCGGCGTTGAGAGGAGACCCCGATCCCAGTGTTGTCCAACATTGTGGTCCCTTTGAGACTGTTGAGACTCCCGAGTCGCATTTCCATGCTGTGCGTTGGTGAGGGCGCTGCGTGTGGCGTTTCCGAGTGAGAAAGCGCGAAAGAGAAGATAAACAGCGACTATTAATCCACGGCTTCTGTGGAAAGATGATAATGGCCGGTGGTGGTGGCGGAGCAGCCGTGGACCATAACGGGATATACTCAAATCCAAACGTCCACAGCCTGCAGCAGCCACACATGGAGACTGATAACCCGGACTCCCGCAAACGACCGCTGGAAACTCCTGCTGAAGAGGCCGGCTGTACCAAACGCACCAACACTGGAGGTAAGAGACGACCTCAATCTGCTCATCCACTGCGTCTGTTCTCAGCGAGCCAAAACTGTTGTACACATCTTTGCACACCGTGGTGGACACATGACGGCGAAACACAGCCCTCACTGTGAACCCGCTGCGTGCACTGCAACTGCACTGCAACCGCATGCAACCTATGACATCCAGCACCTGTGCAGTCTACCTTCTTATGGCTGTTACTTCAGCAGCTGCATATCCCAGCAGGGAAGGCTGGCAGCCTGATGGAGAAGGGCCTCCTCAGCTCAGGTTAGTCTGAAGTCTGAACTCAGTTACCTCTGTGCTCCACATCTGGAGCTGGCGGTGTACTGTGGAGCAGGCTAGACCAGAGAAGAGATGCTGGGCATATAGAGGCTTTATAATTCCAACATCACTCTGTTGATCACAATTTCTTTCTGCTGCAGACTCAGACAGGGGTTCCTAAATCCTTGTGCAGTGGCAAATCTACAATTTCCCCCTGGAGAGCACCATAACAGAAAGATGGCACTCATGAATAACTCATGACAGATAATTTATTGCGGTTTGTAACTCTAACTTGTAACTTGACAGTGAAGCCCGTGAATAAAACATTTTGCCTAAACCTGGGATCATATCATTATAGGGACACCACTCACCAGTAAAGCTGGGTCCCTTAGAAATATGTCTCCCATTGAAATAGTAACTATTTAAGATCAAAATAAATGATCTTTGATTATTTCAGAAAGGGTGTAGGTCTGTGGTGTTCACTTTCGATGAACGCATGTCTTTGAAGGTTTGCTGCGAGGGATCTGAGAGATTTTAGTGGTATATTCCTGATGTGCAGAAGTGTGAAAACTGTCACACTTTGCTTTTAAGCATAGGTGTGCACGGTGTGCACGGCAGGTGGAAATTGTGCAATAATTTTGGGTTTGCACTCACCACCACTTTTAGCCCAGATCCCTATCTAACTCACATCATTTAAAGGTTGGAGGCAAATCTCAGCATCTGTTTGGTGTTTTCTCATTACCAGCTTAAAATCTGCCTCCATATCATAACAGATTCATAAATGTAATATGCTAGAATGATGAGCGAGCTAAAAAAACTAAAAGATTTGGTTCACGTAGCCAAACGACGACGCGTGACAGTCTAAACACGCTCCTGTGTCTTAAAAGTTGAAGTTACTTCATGTTACACAAGGGCAGTGCGGGATTAGTGGATTTGGGGACATGGAGCAGGTGTGCGTACTAAAGCTGTATTATTTGTCAGGAAAATGTCAGAGAGCAGCAAGAAGATGATGCCTGATTCCAGCTACTGAATGTCTTATTTCTGCTTGCGACTGTTACGGTCCGCAGCTCACAGGGAACACTTACACAACAACTTAATGTTAATTTGGTGCCTGCAGAGAATAGGCAGTCTTTTCACCATATGCTGCTGAAATTTCTCTTTGTGTCTCACAACCCCCCCCGTTCAGTGACAGCAGCATTATGTGCTATTTCTGACCGCATGAGAGCATCTTTGCGGCACCCCACTGCACCTAAGAAATTACATTTCAGGCAGTGCTTCAGAACACATTCGAACCCCGTGTGTCTCCATTAACACCTCTGAAACCACTGTAGGACCGAGTGGTCACATGGTATTTCTGCCTGTAGGAGGGTTTTCAACGTCTGTCTGTACAGACACTTCCCTGGGATTTTACCGACAGCTATCCGGGGGGAGGAGGGCGCGTATGAATGTCAGATAATGTGAGATTACACCTGGAATGTCTAGGGAAGGAAAAGAAATCATCATTTGGAAGTCTCCTACTTTTTAGTGTTTTCATTTCTGTTTTGCAGGCCACTGTTTTGTCTGAATGTATGTTTTATAACGGCATTTTGAGCTCAGATGATGGGCCATCTCCAAAGAGAATGCCTTGTTGTCAGCAGATGGCTGCCTCACACTGATTGCTTCATCAAGGAAAAACAATGAATAAGCCCATTCATCTAAAAGTTATACCCACTTTATTATGTTCAAGGAAGCAGAGACTCTGGCAGCTGACAGAGATGAGATGCACCCTGGGCAGTTCACTTGTCCTTTTCAGTGGCGAACACAACATGCTCACATTCGCACCTGTGTACAATTGCCCAGCATCCTAACGTGCATATGTTGGAAGTCTGGACGGAAAATGGAGCAGCCAAAGAAAAGCCAAGCGCGCACATTATACTTCACACGAAGGGCTCCGGTTGTCCGGCAGGTTTGAAGCTGACGGCCTTCTTGCTGTGACACGCTGGCATTACCCGCTTTCAGCTACAGTGTCACCTTTAAAGACAAAATGTTATTTACAAATGCCATTCTGCTTTGTGTTTCCGTTTGCAAGTCACCTGCAAACTGACCATATTTTCAGGGCTCAAGAAAAGCAGATGGACACATGCAGTTTATTTTGTAACATACTGATATATGAACTAGGCAATGCAGATCTCTTAACATTAGAAATTAGATCCATAATTGCTGCATACTCTTATTTTATCAGCTCGTGTTTATTGCGTACCTTGATCTTATCAGCAGAAGTGGCACCTAAACATGGACACAGTGTCACCGTAGTAACTGTCTAAAGGCCCTATATTGCTCTCCAAAACCTCTTCATATTTACGAAAGGTTATTAAAAATGTACATATACCTGAAATGCATATTTAGACCAATTGTCATGCCATGACACAATCCAGTTCGTGTAATATATTTTAATATCATGCATGTGGCAGTGCTAGCTCATGGGTTGTCTGGCAACGGCGTTTGACAGCCTGATAATGCCTGTAATCACCAACCCCTTGACTGCATCTGATATTGATCACATTATTCGTACCGAGCTGATCATTAACATGACTGGCAGTTGCAACAAAGAGAAGAAGAGCCTTTGCTCTTTCAAAGCTGAACCCCTCAACGTGCATCAGGACCCTTGGACGCCGAATGAGGGAAATTACTCCTCTTTTATCAGCATTTATGTTTTCTTCCCAAAAATGAACAGCTTTCATTAATTTTCACTGTAGGTGCCATTCTCAGAACCAGTGCTGCTGTACATGCAGCTTCAAGAAGGTTGTGTGTCTGGGGGATTAGGTATGATCCTGTTAACAGAACGGCTGGCAGAGGAATGTTAACTGTATTTGTATTTATTTAATTCATTTATCTTATTTTTGGTGGGAAGGACACAGGTGCCCTTGCAGAGAGATGTGACGTGAGTGGACTGTGAATTTGCCAGGTGGCAGAGAAAGAGAATGAGAGAGGGAGGGAGAGAGGGAGGGAGAGAGAGAGCAACAGAAATGAAGACGGAGCAAAGCGGCGAGAAAAGGAGAGATAGATCCTGGGAGAGTGGAGTCTACAGGGAAGCTGTGTCTATGTTGTAGAGCACTACTCAGTGAATGAGGGCTGGAATTTTCTGGAAGGTATTCCCTCCAAAACAAAGTGGGACACAATATTATGGTTTGATTTTTGGATAAAAAGAATCATGATCCAGGAATAAGGGCGTTCAGGTTTTACCGGTTCCCTGAGCAGCACTATTAAAACAATTTGGACGCCCCCGTGTCCACACACTGACAATTGCAGTTTTTACACACATTCAGTCACTTAGAATACCTCTCATTGTAAGATTTATAGGCGTAGTGATTGGCTTCATCACCCCCACCACCATTCTGCGGCACTGCCATTTGCAATGGTTGATGAGCCCCTCCGCCCTCTCAAACATGGCCGTCTAAGGGATTGGGGGTGGGGGAAAGGAGAAAAGGGTGGGTGGCGTAAGGCACGCTGTGTCAAATCACTCCTCCTCTATCACCTTCATCATCTGGTTATGCTATCCGTGTACCTCTTGAGCCACTTTTGAAGGTCATTCCACATGCTTCCGTGTTCAGTCTTGAGCTCGCTGCCTTGGCCACTTCACCTTTGTCACTTTTCGCTAAAAAGAGTGAGTGAATGGACTACCATACTTTATAGTGCTGCGTCAAAAGAGGCGGAGTAGGGAAGAAAATTAAATTTTTTTTGGGACCGGCGTCGGGGGGGGTGGGGACATGACATGCTGACGAAAGGAGACTATCCATTGGCCGAGTGAGGTGTCAGTCCTGCGTGGTGCTGCAGACAGACAGGCCACTCGATGAATATGGATGAGAGCAGTGAAAAGGGTGATGCGGCAGGGAAGACCCCCCCCCTTCAAACCGATGCAGGATTGAACAATGTGTGCCGTCTTTCACTGAAAACACTGAGAGCCTGCATTAGCATTTTCTCAGACAATTGGGGCTCTGGCCAGCTGCAGGCATGGCTCGGATGCTGCGGTGAAATCTCTTTTTCTGCACCCACTGATGAATAAGACCTCGGTGAAAAGGGTCGACTGGCCGCATTCCTCAACACTACCATTGCACCTATGCCGAGGCTAATGTTAAGATCCCCTTTAGAGATTGTGTCCCGGCATTGATGGCTATCTGACAGAGGACTTGAGAAGCAGCAGATCTCAGAATGGGTAAGCTACAAACTCTTTTTCTCTGACTTGTTGAATTTATCGCCGTACTAGATTATTAGTAGTTTCGTACATTTAAAGCCCGTCTGCTCATTATTGTCTCATTTGTGTTTCATTGTCCTTGCTCCCCGTCAGGAGCAGGTTAGTCCATTGAAATGCAGAATGGGCACTTGGAGAGGTTGTTAGAAGGAGGGAGGATGGTCACAAGGCATTTCCTCCTGACCCACCCCCCTCAGATGACTTAACTAAACACATTTGGCTCAGAGACCATGTCTTTCCTCCAAGCCTTCCATACAGTATTGGAAGCAAGGGTTTGAACTGACACCCCACTGGCTCAGCTTCCCAATGTGCCCCACTGCTCCCGTTCCCTGGCGACAGATTGCCATGTTTACTCTACCACATGACGCCATTAAAACCTGTTACTGTGATCTCAGGCACTAGGACAGAATTAATTATTGACTAATGACAGCAAACGGGGCTTTGAGGGCAACGGAGGGAATCTTAGAGGCTTCCTACCCCGCTGGGTTTACTCTGGTCGAAGACGAGCAGAAAGTTACGCAGTGGGTTTGGGCTTTTACTATTAACAACAGGTCTTCGGGCACTGGGATCTTGTAATCCGCATCGTTGAGATACATTTCTTTGTGTGGGCATGGTGTCAGATACATGGCGATAGAAGTGTGGAGTCAAAAGGTTTGTTTTTTTCCCCACCAAGGTCATTTTATGCTTAGAAGCAAGGGACTGGGTGTGAATTTGACATTTGTCTAATATTTCTTTTTTCTTAACAATACACACGTATCGACCAGGATCCAACATATTTGCCTGTTTTAACTGACGTCCATGTGTGCTATTCCGTTCAAATGAAATTGTAGGATTGTGGATTGTTTTGCTGAGAATAAATCTGTGTCTTAACTCTGATTGCATCAACAACAATTGTCCTAAATAAATGAATATTTGTCACATCTAATAGTTTTGGGGGTTGTGCGCAGAAACAAGCCTATGTCTTAATGGAACATGAGGGGCATATTAATGCAGTACAAAAACAGCGTACATGTGGGCTGTGAAATTTCCTTATGTCACAGTGTCATGTTCATTCTCGTCTGAATTTCATGAGCGCATAACTCAGGCAACAGGTTGGTCTCAGTCTATCTCCATCCTCTGTCTCCACCGTGCCAGGCCAGCCCCCACATTCAGCATCCTCCATAAGGCATAAAATGTGGTGACTTGGTGTCAGACCTTGTGCCCGTGGCGACTGATAATCTGTGTCACACCACGCTCGAGAAAACGTTCAGGAAATATAATCGTACAAAGGCGAACACTGTCTTGTTACATCTCTGCCCGCTCCACTGACGTCACCTTTTCTGCAGCTGAAAAGAATCAAACATGACGTCACTGCATCCGAATCGGCATGCAGATGAGATTATTTGTATCAGTGCTTGAATCCAAGTATGCACCTGGACCAAGTGTTTACCATGAAATCATCTACATGATATTTGGACTTCTCTGGGTAGGCACTGCTGTCACAATAAATACCATGGTTTGTTGGCGGCTTATTTACTGATTTCTGTCTCTGTGTGCAGTTGCTTTTCCCTACACTACGCTCGCAGGGTCATCAGGATTTGCAGAGACACACACTGCTCCTTCACTGGCGTTGATTAATGCCTAATTGGGATCATAAGTGCAGGAACTTTCCATCTGAAAGAGAGAAATTAGCTTGGCTACAAATTCTTCAAAGTGATATGATATCGCTCCCTCACTGCTACAAATCTCTCGAAATCACAGACGCCACTTCCAAAGTGAATGAGATTTAGACCATTTTGGCAGTATACCCTTTTAACAAATGTGTGGGATTGATTCCCATATGTTCTCCACATGGCTGTTAATACAGAATCATGCTTTGTAATTAACAAACATGAACAACTTGGATTAGGAGTTTTGTTTGTTGTGTTTTGGTGACTATTTGTGTCTCCTCTGGAGTAATTTTGCTGCTCAGGATACATTTTTAAATGACAATCATTTATACTTTCTTTGGTTTCATGACTGTTAAACTTGGCTGGGTATTTATTCAAAGGTTAATAAAACTCCTTGAAAATGGTTAAAATTAGATGTCTGAAAACGGGAAATGAGGTCATTTACTTCACAAGAAATCTGGGACAGGACAGCGAACATGCCACCGGTCTCCTACTGCACTGGAAGCTACAAATACTCCAAAATGCCGAAACTCCATACAGATGCGTTTCCGTCATCAGAGGACGATAGACATGACTAAATTCTAGCCTTTCTCCATGCCCTCCATGTGAAAGCGCCGTATTTCCATTAGGATTTCTATTTATTTTTTTAGTGTTGGGGATGAGCACTAATATGGTGTATATAACAATGTGTAGAGCTGCTGTACATCGTGTGTCCCTTTCTCATTTTGTGTGTTTAATTCCCAGAGGAGGGTGAGTACTTCTTGAAGGTGCTGATCCCCAGCTATGCAGCCGGCTCTATAATTGGCAAGGGTGGCCAGACCATCGTACAACTGCAGAAAGAGACGGGTGCCACCATTAAGCTGTCCAAATCCAAAGACTTCTACCCAGGTAAGAAGAAACACGCACTCATTTAAAGTTTCCATAAATATTTGTTGTACAATTAATTCCCACAGTAATCAAAAGCACAGTGAACATTGTCGTCCTTATGCCCTTGAAGGACTAAACATAGAAATAGGTGTTACAGCCGTCGTCTGTTGCATTCAAGTGTTTAGGCGTTGTTGTTTTTTTTGGTTTGTTTTTTTGTTTTTTAATCCAAGAAAAGCGCTTGGTGATGCGTTGAGATTATTACGTAAATACAGAGGTTCTGCGCAGAGGTGCCACGTCTACAGTATGTTGCAGTGTGACGTGCGACCCAGGCTTCTAGGACATTCAACAATTTCAGAGCAAGGTTGTCATGTTTACAGCGACGCAGGAGCTGCCTCACATTTCTGGGGGAAAAGATAAAATAAAATGCAGGGCTGCCATTTTATTCACCTCTCCAAAGCAAGACGTGCAAGTTGTGCAGTGCAAAGGACTTTCAGGCAAAGTATTAATTGAGCTGGACAGTGTCACTCGAAACGGGCAACAGGAGAAATATGCTCAGTGTTGCTCAGTGACCCCGATCATAGGAGGTCATCGCTGAACCATCTTATCATCCGAACACAAAACGGCTGAGTTGTAGTGGCAGTACTGACTAGCTGTTTGTCCTTCACGCCTCAGAGAAGACTCACCTGCTGAAAAGAACAGGTGCCGAGCATCTCACTGCTGTAGAGGTCCAGATGTTCTCCGTGAAAACTAATGCATGCAAATAATCCCTGACTAGTAGTGGGCTTATCTATTTTACAGTATAGTTAGAACATGGACTGGCCTCAGATATATTATATGTGGTACATGAATTTTTGAGACCTCTGAACCATCCCCATATTTAAAACAGAAAAAAGTTTTAAACAAACCCCCCAAAATATTAAAAATATAAGCAAGTAAATAAAAAAATACTTAAACTTACCTAATATATTAATAATGATAGGAAAAATAATTATTTAGGAATTGTTAAATATAAAATTGGATTGTTTTTCATTTCAGTTCAAATAAAAAAAAAAAAAAAGGATTTTTTGGGGTGTTCTTTCAGTTTCAGGCAGTAAAGGGTGAACATGAAGACAGAGGGGGCAGTCATTTGTAGGACTGTATATAAATAAAAAAAAAGTTCTCTTGATGTTTTCGCTGATTGCTTCGAGCTACCGCAGCAACACTACAAAGACTATTTTTCTCCAGAATGTCTTTTTAACGAGTACTTTGAATAGTGATACACTCCCGCGACCCCTGTAGGATCAACTGTAGGAGAAATATTACGCAATCCACAAGAAAAAATGCTTTACATACTTGGAATTTGGCCTGGTCTCCTTGGAGTTACGTATGAAACATTGGATTGACAGCACCGTGACCAAGATTTTACCGAGGAAGAGGAAAAGAAAGATTTTCTCGCAAACTGTTTTCCCTGTACTTTGTCTTCCGCCATGTTTCTGTTAACTGTGATGAAGGGAAGCCTGTTCAGAAGGCTTGACTGGAGGTACCACCCACGGGAGGCCAGCTATGTTGGAGGGGAATGACTTATGGCTGCTGAAAATAATAAACAGAGTAATATGTAGGCCCCATCCTTATTTCTTACTTTAGATTGTGGATGCGTTCATAGGCCACCACCTGCTCTGCCCTTCCCCCTACTCATTATCGTGATGAGTGAGAAGAGGAGTTCAGGGATGAGGGTGCTGGCAAGAATGTGATTGGATGGTGGTTCTGGCCAACACAAGTAAAATGAAACGACTGCGACTGTGCGCTGCACAATAGCCGCGAGTGGTGCTGTTGGAGAAATGAGTGGAGGCTAAACTTTGCTGCCTTCAACATAGGCAACTTGATGAAGTTTGCTAAAAGCTTCTCCTCGATTTTAGAAACAAACAATGGCATCTAACACTTCTTAGTCATATCAGCTCTTGCGTTCTGCTTTATTCTTGAACCAGCAGCAATGCAATTTGTGCGAAAATAATATGCTGATGCTATTTACTCAGTTGACATTATTGCAGCTAATCCTGCAACATACTTGGCACACTCATGACAGCAGTCCACACAAGTCAAGGCACGACAACCGACGCAGCCATTTTCTTTTGTGATCTTTCTCTGCGATGCCTCAATTTGAGACTCCTACCCTCTTCACATCACCCATCTGTCAGTGGAAGAATTGAAACCATGAATTGAAATTCTTGATCGTAGAGCTCTACTACGAAGTCCTGCTGTGACTGAGATGGATGAGTGGAGATAGTGAAGGGTGTGTATGATGCATGATTGTATGGGAGGGAGGGGACAGGGGCAGACCCAGAAATAGCCCGTTTCAATCTCTCTCCGTGGACATGGCCTCTCTCCCAGCTGTACTCAAGCTGCTCTAACACACGCCAAGTTTCCTCTTTCCTCCTCCCCACTCATTGTTTCATCAGATTTGATTCTTGGTAGTCAGGAGCATTTGGGCCAGATAACATGACATCATGCCTTTTTTCTTTATTTTTTCCTACTTTCTTTTCTGCTTGATTTCTTCCTACACCCAGGCTCTGGTTTTAATTTGTTTTTATAATCTGGCTTGAGCCCATCTTGTTGCACTGCTGAGTTACTGGAGACCCTATAAACACAACACACTATGCACCCACTTGCACTGAGCATTTAGCACATACGTGCACACGCCTACATACTCCTACTGACACACATCTGCACTTATAAGCAGCTGCAAAGAGAGATGTGGGAGTTCATGCATTTAGCTTAAATTTAGAAACATAATTCACCTTTTTTGATTTTTTGCACCTTGCCATCAACAAAGTACCTGCGTTGTAGAGCACAAAAAGTTAAGTCGTAATGTCATAGACACACAGGCTTTACGTTTTTTAACTGCTAGTCATAAGCTGCTCTGATCAGCTATATCCATAAAAGAGACAGGAAAGCTGTACTTTAACGGTTTTGCAATGTGCGGCATGTATTGGCGCTCTCTTTCGCACAGCAGCACCTCTTTCTGGGATGACATCATGGATGACATCATGGATGACATCATGGATGACATCATGGATGTCAAACTGACTGAAACTAAAGCTTTTACTTTCCAACACTGATATCTGTTCCTCCAGGAAATAACAGTTCAACTTTGATCAGAAATAGTCATAGTCTAGTATGTTTTTGTATGTTTCTACTTAATAATGGCAATGCCTGCTATTCACATGAAGAGCGGGTTCAGTTTGGGCCACAAATCATTTTTTGTCATTAGGGAGATCTACTGCCTCTGATCGGTGTGATGGTAGTGATTTAAAAAAAATACAAAAAAATAATTGAAATAGATATTAGGCCTCAAAGACACGTATATTTAGTCTAATAGGGTTTCAGGTAATTACTTTTCAGCGCCACCGCCTTGTTCAAACACAGTCACGTCCAGTGTCAGAATGACCAAGACTCCAAATGGAAACTTAAGGCGTAAAAATAGAAGCTAAAAGTTGGCTTCATGGTGACAGCAATCTATTTTTTTGTATTATATATGGATTGTGGTATTCGGTCACAGAACTGATCGCATGACAATATTTTAAAATCTGATAGTGACAATACCCTACTGACTCATTTGTAAGAATGCGTTTTACACCAACCAGCAATGAATAGTGCTGAAAAGAAGAGCAGCTATAGGCAGGACTGAGTGTGGTCCTTCAGCCTGTCCCAAAAAAAACAACGCTTCCAAGTTTCTGAGCGTTTTTATTTAAATTTGAAAAAAGGCACAATCCAAAAAAGAAATAGTGAAAAGGTTTTTGCATATTGAAAGACAGAATGGACCATAAACATGCACAGATAGTGTAATTGTTGTCACTAGTTGCACTTCCATCACCACAAGAATTACACAAAACCTTGAATCATAAAGAAAAACCTATAATGGAAACTCCTAGAGTCTGAAAAAAATGGTCAAGTGTTGTAAAAAAAATTTTTTTGCATTCATAAGGTGTTTTTTTTTTGTTGTAGATGGTCCAGTTTAGCGCAAAAGTGTAATAGAAGCACTTATTTTTTCACATTTGCGCGTCTCTAGCAGCACTGGATGTAACGTAGTCAGTTAATCCAGACCATCAAAATCTAGTTACCAGCTGTTTTAAACCTCATTTATATGATGTAGTTGTGCTATAACACTACTTAATCATTATACATTACTGCATTACAAAAGGGATTGCCCTTTGAATAATCATTTGAATGATCATCTGCTTTGTTTTCAACTATTTTTAAAACAGCATTCGCAATAACTTGTCTAAAACTTAAGATGAAGTCTCACAGAACGACATACAGCGAGTTATGCTCATAAAAACATAAAACACTGGCCCACTTCACCGGTACCTTGTTGAAATTTTAGACATTTGTTTTGCGAAACATTGTAATGTAAATCCACGTACAAGCAGACGTTGGAGGCTGTAGTTTCACGCTGTACGTTTAAATCGATTCATCATTTCTTCTAAGCGGGGCTGTTGAGTTGTTAGTGTCTTACTAATGCTGGGGTAGGCAGCGTTAACAGGACTCTCAGTTGGGAGATTTAGGGTGGAATTCAGACTAATTCAGGCTATAATCTAATCAGAGGAGGGATTTTTTATTATCATAACCTCCGAGCAGAAATAAACATATTAACATAGCCTGGTTCAAAAACTGGTTTTGGTCCCCATAGATAGATTTCATATCCATGACAACTGTCATGGGGTGAAGATTTTGTACCAGATCAGGTGAATTTATATAAAGCAATACATTTATTTATAATATGGGGCATGGCCTTTTGATTGTCTTAGACAATGGCTAACTATTAACACTTACTGAAGCAATCAGCAGTTTGTGCTAATCCACTGAAATGACATCTGAAATGGGATATTCTGCTGCAGACGTACTGTGGCAGCGCTGCTGCTATTCTGGCCTGGACCAGCAGGAGTTTGATTGATTGTCATGGCACCGTGCAGAAGAGGAAAAGGAGGCTTCAAAGCTGCTCTTCAGAAAACCAACGGGTGACACCATGGATAGTTAGTTTAATATTGTTTGCAATATGAGGTTAGCCGCTGGTAGAGCGTCTCCATGTCAGCCACTTCTTCTACCTTTGGAGGTACATGCCATGCATGGGTTTCTCTTTCTACCATGGCTCCTCTTCTCTGGATTTCTGCTGCCCGAGACATTCACTAGCAGTTCATCGTTGGGGGCTATCTGGATGTATTTCTAGATCTTTGCTGTTTCATGCCGAATAGTGGCTTTGCCGCTCACTAATCCTTGCATGGCCCGCTTCTGCTTCATGCAGTCTCATGGTGTTGGACTTGGCGTGACATCTCCTCCGTGCATTGTGAGGACCTTTCTTGTCTTAACATCAGTGACTTCCATCTCTTTCTGTGGCCAATTTACAATACCAGCAGGAAACCCTATTACTGACAGGACATATCTGTTGAGGCCCGGGCTTTTTCTCTTCCCATTCAGCTCGCTCTTAACAATCTGCATTACTCTTTTCCAGTGTGTGACTCTTCATAATTACCATTTGCTTGCAGGATCCCAGAGTTTTTGTACATGTTCTGAATATCTGTTACATTGCTTTCTGGTAGTTTGGAATAGTCATTTAGCTTCTCTGCAGCTGTATCTGATGATCTTGGTGAGAGGACTTAGGCCAATGCAGAACAGCAGTTAGGACAGAGCATTTCCTTGGTACAGGTTACATGTTGGTACAGGTTTGAGCTGGCCTCTAGAGTTATATTCCACAGTCCCATCTAGTTCTTGGTGAAGGCTCTTAGTGGGCTGTTGATTTTGGAGCATTATAAAACACATTATAGTATCCACGTGTGCGGCATTGAGTCATAGGTCATAAGTCAATCCAGACAGTGAAAAGACTGGTTTTCCTGATCCTACTGTCTTTGGGTACTGGTCTGTCGACCAGTAGTTGGTGATTGGCTCCTCTGGGGTCACTTTCAGTTCCCTTGTGGCCT
Source organism: Xenentodon cancila (assembly GCA_014839995.1). NCBI lineage: Eukaryota > Metazoa > Chordata > Actinopteri > Beloniformes > Belonidae > Xenentodon > Xenentodon cancila. The sequence goes on along the minus strand of CM026213.1, from coordinate 25,406,369 downwards.
ACAATGAGGTAAAGACTTTTGCGAATTAACTTCAACAAAGGTGACGAAGAAGCGGCTTCTCTTCATAAAAAACATCCAGGACAAATTGAAACTTGGCAAAAAACACTAAAAATGGACAACACAACAGTGGTGCAGTTATTTTCTCTGATTAAACCTGCTTTCAGCTGGAAATCTGGAAAAGTCTAGAAGAAAAGGTGAATGTCAACATGAATTCTGTATCATCAACCACAGTGAAAAATCTAAAAAAATTGGGTTTACTCTCACTTCTCTTCTATATATATATATATATATATATATATGTGTGTGTGTGTGTGTGTAATTGAGAGTGAATTGATGGTGGAGATGTTGTCCTTTAAAAAATGTGACCATCTTCTTCTTTATGTTGTTTAACCCTAACAAGCTTTAAATCGATTGCTTGGTAAAAGTTTTTCAGCTTCTTTAATTTACCATTGTCATGTTTTATCCAATCCTGTCAAAAGCTGGCGTGCAGGAATGAACTGCTATGTTGATATGCCATGATGTGAAAGGAGTCTTTTAAGACTTAGTTACCAAACCTAACTTGAAATAGGCTGTGGTCCAGTCTCAGGTGAATTATTAATATCAATGCAATTGAATGATACTTTATTACTCCCCAAAGGGAAATTACATTTTGCATTTTATGGTTACTATAAAGTGTCATTGCAGAGTGTTATACAGTCATGTCTGGAGTATTTGCACAATGAAAGAATTTTTGTGATTTTCCCTTTATGCACCATCACAGTGGATTTGAAAGATGAGATCAACGTGAAGAATTTTACATTTAATTTAAGAGGTTTCAAATATATTTGGACATAGTTGCATAAGTGTAAAAATACCTTCAGTTGCCATCGGTTTGTGGGCTTTCCTGCCCAAAGTATGGTCTTCAGTAACCAAAAAGCTGCTCTGTTGTAATAAAATCAAGCGACTGACTTGCTCACTGAACAATCTTCCATTTCTGCGCCCTCATAAGGTCTTAATTTGCTTTCACAGTACATTTAGAGTTGTGATCCATCTGCATTGGGAAGTGCTGTCCTACCAGTTTTGTAACATTTAGCTAAACGCACGAGGATAGTCTTGTACACCTCAGAATGAATCTTGCTGCTTGTGTCAGCAGTCGCATCGTGATTATACTCCAGTGAGCCCGTTGCATTGGCAGCCATACCCGCCCGAATCATAACACTGCATCCACCGTGTTTGACACTTTCATTATGTGACACATTTATCTTGCTTTCATATGTCCAAAGAATCTGGTTCCATAACAAAAGATGGATTTTTTTTAAATGAGGGTATTGACAAAGTTTAATCTTGAATATTATGCTTTCAATAATTGCTACATGCTCTAAGTCTCTGAAAAGCACCTAGAGACACTTTGCATTGTAACAGATGCTGTATAAATAAAATTGAATTGAACTGAATTGACCTGAATGACACCTTGTTGTGAAGGTGTCTCCCCTTCCTACCTTTTTCAGAGTTAAAAAAACCAAAACAAAAAAAAACACAACCTCTGTTATTGTTTAAATTATTCTGGACCTAGCTGTAGCTGTGGATAGGAATGATCTTATGTTCGGGGCTGTATTACAATAAATTTGAGGAAGTATCTGACTGGAGACACTAAGTTGTTTCATCACTGTCTTGTGATCAAGCAAAGTGTCTTCCGTGGTGTCACCTTCACTTCCACGGGCATAGCTGAATGACGTCGGGAGGAAGAGTACTGGAGAAGTGGCCATTCAATTACTGGATGCTGTGGCCTTAACGGATAGATGAAGCCATTAATATAACATATTTCACGTCTGACATCAGTTGTAAATTCATCACAAGTAAACAGCGGTTTTAACAGGGTAGTTGCTGAGAGCCTACAGAAACAGAGATAAGAACAGCAAGTGAAATGGGAAAAAGGCAGACTCCAAAAGAAAAGAAATACTTGTTCTGTCAAAGGAGCCTTAATGTATGTGCAGCAGAGATGAAAACACGTACCGGGAACAAAAAGGGTAGTGCACAGCATTTTGAGAAGATTGCTATGATCCTCGCATTCAGACGCTTTCAGTGGTTGATTGCTGTTCAGCTTCTGGTTAAAAGTTGGAGCCAAAAAGTCCTGAAAGTTAAAAAAAATAGAAAGAGGAGAAAGGAGAAAGGAGGAGAATCGAGAAAATTACAGGTAAAGGTTCATCTATCTGAAGAAAAAACCCCTCACGCTGTAGTTGCAGATAATTATTTAACTTGATTGAAAATGAATTTGTGTCATTTCAAAAATTAGCTGTTTGTACTTGTACAATGTTGTGAGGACAATGTTTTATTTTTTAATGTATAAATGTTTTGAGATATTAATGACAAGTTATTTTCCATTTTAAACTCCTTGATGTATGATATACTAAATAATACACATAAAATTATAATTTTTCAAATTGAAAGTGCCTTACAATTACTGTTTGACAATAATTGTAAATAAAGCTTCTTAAAGGACTAATTAAAGTGATTTTACTGTCCTTACTGTTTAACAGGATTATCGATGTATTCTATATTACACAGACGCCACAAAAACCAGATCCACCACTACTGCATTCTTTAAAGGTTTCAAAGAATTAATTTTTGTGGTTATAATTACAGTTTGTCAGACCTACTTGGTAGACAAAGCCCCACAATTCAAATCAGTTAGTAATTAAGTTAATTGTTTCTTTATACTAAATGTCAGGAAAGACTGTGTTTGGTGTTTTTGGAGTGTATTCATTCATTCATTCATTCATTCATTCATTCATTCATTCATTGAGTCACAAGGTGCGGTTCAGTCTTTTGGCCAAGATGTGATGTATTGTAAAAGATTACCGGGAGAAATTTTTTAAATTTGAGATGGATTGGAATAAGTGGGGAAAGAAGATGGATGGAGGGATGGAGGGATGGATGGACGGAGGGATGGATGGACAGACGGACGGATGGATGGGCGGAGGGATGGATGGACGGACGGACGGATGGATGGATGGATGGATGGGCGGAGGGATGGAGGGATGGATGGACGGACGGACGGACGGATGGATGGATGGAGGGATGGATGGATGGGCGGAGGGATGGATGGACGGACAGACGGACGGATGGATGGATGGACGGCGGGCGGGCGGATGGTTGGACGGACGGATGGAGGGATGGATGGATGGATGGACGGGCGGGCGGACGGACGGACGGATGGATGGATGGATGGATGGGCGGACGGGCGGACGGACGGACGGATGGATGGATGGATGGATGGACGGACGGATGGACAGACGGATGGACGGACAGATGGATTGACGGACGGACGGATGGATGGATGGATGGATGGATGTCATAATGAACATATCCAGCACTAATATTTCTATGGTGGATAATACTTTCAAAAGCTGTTGATGCATTGCAGTAATCATGGTGTCACTTTTTCAGTGGTATGCTAACAACTTTTATATGTCATACAAAAGACTTGGACAAGCTTACATAAAAGCTAATTTTCATCACAAAGAAAATCTCTCTGAGCTTTGACAGAAAGTGTTGACTCTTTTGGAGGAAGGTAGAAGACATGAACGTTTTTGGTCTGATTGGGAACGCTGGCGGGTGAGAGAGCTGCTTTCTGAGTCACTGGCAATTTCTTTTTTCTCTCAACATACAAACAGGAAGGTGACCAAAACGGCTGGGACTCAAAATACAGAACCATTATGACATCCGTCCCTCTTATGAAGAGTGGAAGGGGGAATAGTTTAATGGCACACCATCAATGGCAACAGTTTTAGAAAAACATCCTGGTTTCTGGTTTAGTGTAAATCATCTTATTGTCCAGGGAAACGTTCTGCTAAATCTTTGAAACCTTTGTAGTTGTGAATATGTTTAGCTGGAGATTATTGTAGTAAGAAAAGAAATTATTGTAGTAAGAAAAGAAGAGATTATTGTAGTAAGAAAGGAAATTATTGTAGTAAGAAAAGAAGAGATTATTGTAGTAAGAAAAGTACTTTGAGAAAAGTGACAATAAGGCAAAAAAGCAAGACTGAATAAGGTAAACTGAAGATTCAGGTTCATATGTTTTTCTTTTTCTTGTGAGTTGAGCAAAGAAAGAGGCTGCTCACTCTGAGGAAATCACAGTACGTTTGACTTAAGTGCAAATAACTAAAAAAGCAGTATCATTATGAAAATAAGGCTCACATACTGTATGTACTGGTTTGATATACTGTTTCCATGCTGATTGTTTTCAGGTTACATGTCCAGAAGTAATTCATTAATCAATTGGCTACAGAAGAAATAAGACTGCTGTTTCTCTTGATTGACTCATGTTCAAAGGACTGAACCTGAACATTTTGGATCTCTTTTGAAAGGCAAAGAGAGCTGCATTCATACGTTCTGCATTATGGATTTAAATGTTGATAGTAATTTGACAACATTTGTGGTGACATCTGCTTCAGATTAAATTGCTACAGGTTTGCTGGCACTCGTAAACGTCATTGTTCAATTTGTCACATTAGGAGTGACTGACAGGCAGTGGTGACACTCACTAGGAGATAATGGTAACTGGGCTTCTGACTAAAGCTGTCAAACATTTCATGGATAGGATATGTCTTTTCTTCACTGGGCTTGGCATCCAGGCATTTCATTACTGTTGCTCATGCACAATTTACAATATGGGACAGTGAAATGGATCAAATATGCTGGAACGTATTTTACACACATAAAAATGTATATTCTGTTTTTCCTAGTGCTGTAGGTCTAATATCAGGGTCTGAAGGGAACTAATGAAACAAGGTCAAGTTACACTTTTTGTGCCTTTTTTACTCTCCATATTGTCCTGTTACAATTTATTTGTACGATCTCTAAATCCATTATTCAACATGTCAGCAGTAAAACTTAATCAGGTCGGGCCAGTTTCAGGGAATTCATTTTAGCGTTTCCTGAATGCTGGGGAATTTTTAGAGGACAGGCAGAGTCGCGGAGAAAAGATGGTAAAGATCATCAAATCAGGTGGTCTTTTCTGTACACAAATGTCACTCAATCAGTGGAAAACGTAGGATGTAGGAAGCTCTCAGTCAGCACTCATATTCAGGTCATATGTCAAGTCGACAAAGAGCATCAAGACCGTGGACACCTTGACAGAATGAAGTCAGATGTTACTAGAGAGCCAGGCAGGAAGGATTATACAAGAGTGTTTTCTAAATGAATGCAAGCCAGTATAACGGACTCGCTGTTGTATCACCTGTTTCCAGTGTTCAGCTCATTTACCATAGCAACGGGCTGCCAGCATGGTCGCCAGTGTGTGTGTGTGTGTGTGTGTGTGTGTGTGTGTGTGTGTGTGTGTGTGTATGGAAAGAAGCCTAGAGGAAGAAAAAAATGTTTAGTCTATGGGAGCAGTAAGGCAAGGACAGGCTCAGAACATGACAGCACTGTAAGTGTTACATCACTGAGGAGGAATCCTCCCCCCCGGGTCACTGATGTAGCAATGTTCAGTCTTTCAGCTATTTCTCTGTTGATTGAGTACATGCAGGAAGCAAAGAATAACTTCATCAAATGTCAAGTAACATTCTTCATTCTGAGACAACTCAAAATGAGTTGGAACATCCCCAAACCAATCCCTCAATGCGTTTTACCAAAAAGTCACTTTCTCTATTTCCATCTCCCGTCACAGGCACAACAGAAAGAGTCTGTCTGATACAGGGTACGGTCGAAGCCCTCAATGGCGTCCATAACTTCATTGCGGAGAAAGTCCGTGAGATGCCTCAAAGCGCCCAGAAACAAGAACCAGTCAGCATACTGCAACCGCAGACCACAGTCAACCCCGACCGCGTCAAACAGGTGAGATCTTCTACAGCTGGTGGGCTGTTTACCTGGGAGAGATCTGCAGATGTACAGTGACTAGAAAAGCAACTCTGTCGAGTGTTTTGTGGCAGTGGGAAGTTACGCCATCCAACCGACGTCCTACACTGTCATCAGGTTTTAAACGACGGGGGTCTCAACTTTGAAGAGAAAACATTAGAAATATCTTCAGTGGTTAGAATAGAAGAAGATGTCTGTTTTTCAAGTGTAACAAGGACTAAGGATAACATTGATTGTTGTTAATGGTGGAAAGCGTGTTTTTGCCCTCGCCCAGTTGGCTTCACCTCCAGCTTCATTTTCCTAGAAGGATTTACTCCATTGATTGGTCAAAAATAGTCTTTATATAATAAACACTGAAAGATGCATGGCTCATCCAGACACATAATAGTACTTTTTCATAGCATTTTTCAATTTTCAAAATCTAAATGTCACTAAATTATTCTGTGCAACAAACAGAAGTATTAAGGTCTTGGGTTGATCTATGGCAGGAACACTTCGCTTCCAGCACATTTTGTTATTAGCTGACAATATTACAATGTGGCCTGTTCTGTGAGCCCTGACCCACAGTCTGGTGTCAGGAAAATGTGAGTGTACGTGGTTATTTTTACCTACAGTCTTTCATAGCCACACAGAGCCATGTGGCAGCTGCGGCCTAAACCCCTGGGATTAACAAATCGCTGAGTAAAGTGAGGGCTGGTGCAGTACTCTGACTACGCGAGAGATTTCCCTTTATCTGGTGACCATTAATGCTGCAAGATATTTGTCATGTTTCCTGCTTTCACAATCGTTATATTTCTCTTTTTTTGCAGGCTAAATTGATTGTACCCAACAGCACAGCTGGGCTGATCATTGGTAAGGGCGGAGCCACAGTGAAAGCAGTGATGGAGCAGTCAGGAGCTTGGGTCCAGCTCTCCCAAAAGCCAGAAGGCATCAACCTGCAGGAGCGAGTGGTAACCATCAGTGGGGAACCTGAACAGAACCGTAAAGCTGTAGAAATCATAGTACAAAAAATCCAAGAGGACCCCCAGAGCAGCAGCTGTCTCAATATTAGCTATTCCAACGTCTCTGGCCCAGTGGCCAACTCCAACCCCACCGGCTCCCCTTACGCTAATACAGCTGAGGTGCTGCCCAATGCAGCTGCAGCAGCTGCCACTGCCTCCAGCCTTTTGGGTCAGGCCGGACTGACAGGAATGGGTGCCTTCCCTGCTGCCATGTCCAGTTTCTCTGGCAATGATCTGCTGGCCATCACCTCAGCCCTGAATACGCTGGCCAGCTATGGCTACAACACCAACACCTTGGGCCTGGGTCTCAACCCTGCAGCTGCCTCTGGAGTTCTTGCCGCAGTCGCAGCCAGTGCCAACCCAGCTGCTGCAGCTGCGGCTAACCTGTTGGCCTCCTATGCTAATGATGCCTCCAGCAGCGCTGGCCACCCTGCTACAGGCCTTGGTGGGTTCTCCCTGGGTTCACTAGCAGCTGCAACTGGCGCTTCCAATGGTTACCTGAATGCTTCATCTCCACTGATGGCCTCATCCTTATTGGCAACAGAGAAGCTGGCTGATGGGGCCAAGGACGTGGTTGAAATTGCTGTGCCGGAGAATCTGGTGGGAGCCATACTGGGGAAAGGAGGGAAAACATTGGTAGAGTACCAGGAGCTGACAGGAGCCCGCATCCAGATCTCCAAAAAAGGAGAGTTCATTCCTGGTACTCGGAACCGTAAAGTTACCATAACAGGGTCGCCAGCCGCTACACAAGCAGCGCAGTATCTTATCAGCCAGCGGATCACATACGAGCAGGGCGTGCGCGCTACCAACCCGCAAAAGGTGGGCTAAAATGAAATAGAAAAGGAAAGAAGGAAAGGATGAAGACAGAGATAGAAAGCAATTGAGAGTCTTGATGAGTAGAATTAAAAAAAAAAAAAAGAAATGTCCAAATATCTGTTCAATATTCAGTATCAAATGAGAGAATCACAAAGGAGGAGGTGGGGGAGACAACCAAGATAAGTATGTGTGATATGTGAGTGTGTTTTTAGAACTGATATCCTGATGTTTTTTAAAAGTTTGTGTCAAGTCCTTTTGACAATGGAGATCAGAGTAAGCTGAACTGGTTCACTGCCAAGTTGCAGATTCTAGAGTGAGGCCGTAGGGTTTCACCCTCCTCCAAAACCTTATTACTATTTAATGTTTTCTTTTCTTTCCTTTTTTTAAAAAAAATTTGTTTTATTTTGTTTTCTTGTTTCTAGTTTCGGTTTCAATCCTCAGCTCCGGGTGAGCTGAGTGTGTCAGATAAAGATCCAGTCAGCTATAAAGGTTTTGCAAACCTTGCTCTTTGTGTACAATGCAGAAAGCATTGTTAAGAGGAGAGAGGTTTTATGACAAGCACCTGAGCTCATCTCACTCTATGGGGAAGTAATCTGAGTTTAATTTCTTAGAAAACAAAATGCATATATCTTGTCTATGTTGACATTTGTTGAATTCTGGCTCATATCATAATTGAAGTTTCTAAATTTGGGTATTTTATATTTTCATCCTTTATTTATTGACACAGTCTCATTCAAACAAAAATAGATTATTTAAACCTGCGAATGCAGGTTGATCTGAATGTAAAAACAATATTAGCCTACTGCTACTTTTTATTTACAGGGATCAAATGTTCTGTTGCAGTGAAAGAAATGTAAAACTCAAACCTAGTCTGAACTTCACTGTTGCTGTCTGCATGTATAGTTCAGGGGTTAAATAATCAATGTGAGAGGATAGAGGAGACACACAGGAATGTATAGATATATTTTACATAAACACACATGGATAATCCTCCCACAAACGCACAAACACTGAAACATCTGCATATTCAGTCACAGCTACAAACACAAAGAAATATGTTAATGTGTAACCCTTTCTTGGTGCTATAGGATTAGGTTTGTATCTCCGTTACCATGAAGTCAAAATCTCTCTGGCAACTTAACTTGTTATTTGATTTAAAGTAGCCAACGTGTGGTCCAGCCATTGGTAGCCTACTGGACCTGACGCAGCCTCTCACCTAATGACAAACGATTGATTTCAGCATTTTGTGATGAAAAGCAATCTAGTCGTCATAATTCAAGTCCATTCTCATCCCCAAACCAGGCTCTTTTTTTGTTGTTTTTGTAATAATAACTAGACATCCTGTAATATATGTTACCTGATGTGAGTTTTGCCTTAGCCAGATACTTGTAACTCCCAAGAATTGACTACAGGCTCAGACTACCTTGAAGCAGCGTCTAATTAGTTCAGTTTGCAAAGGGATCCAAGCACTACAAAAGCATTTTGATAAGAAAAAAGCTGTATGAACCAATATCTGTGATCAAAATAAAACTATCGCCTTTACATTAAAGGGTACCAAATAGTTGAGATACTTACACTAAAGAAAGGGGAGTAGAGTGACACTTGAAAAGGGGGCCTGGACTCACTGTCTGTGAGCCGTCCTTCACAGTTTGCATTACGACAAAAACGGCAGTTCTGCAGTTCATCCAGCGAGGCCAAATCATGATAAAGTTCGAGTGGAGCACGTAAGAAGAAAAACAAAAAAAAAAACAGACTTGCATGTCTAATGCAGACAGGCAAGATGTCTGAAACATTTCCCAACTCTCAAAGATAACCTTGCCTCCCCTCTGTGCTGCTATCCATAGCGTTCACCCTGAGTACACTGGGTCTCTGAAGACTGCACTGTGAGATATTTAGAACACAATGTAAAGCGTGTCTGTCCCTGCTTGGGACGCGAGTATATTTTAATGTGTACATCTATGTCACATATGCGAGATCTACTGATTCTGACAGGAAGGCTATCTCCACATTTATGTGATGTTTCTGTTTAACAGCACACTACTCTGAAATCAGTGGACATTTTTCCAGTCAGCAAACTAATTGTTACACCCACCTTGTCTCTCTGCGCTGTATCCTCCAGTCCTGTTACATCCACGTCCCCTTCTCTATTAAGTCATTTTCAGTGGCCCCCATCAACCCTAGCTCTATGATCAGCTTCCTCAAGGAAAAGCTGTGAGGGTTGGTGCTGAGTAGTGTCCAAGAAAATCAGAGATGCTCATGGTTTGAGGAAGATTTAATGATCAGCCTTTTCGTTTCTACAACTAATGTTTGAATTATAGATGGATTTGGAAGTGTTTGAAACAACCTTTTGTGTCTGAACATTATGTGTGGCACCTGCAAAAGTGAGCCTTTCTTTCAAGCTGAAACCTCTCGTGTGTTTGGAAGGCGTCACCGTCAACCATGACTACAATCTGGCCGCTTGTGAAATCATAGCAGAAGATAAACTTTTACTGCCCAAGATTTTAGCATATATTAGGATACAAGCACAAAACAAAGGGATGTTTTATCAATGCAACTGGACTGCTTGACTTAAGAGAGCTCTCCTTTAAAGCTTTCTGACTGATACATTGTGCCAAATGCTGTTTCTATATACCCCCTCATTTACTTTCCTCTTTCTCTCAACATATTATTCCTCTGCATGTTCTCTCTGAGGTTCCTCATGTGTCCTAACCCCTGTCTGTGCGTCTTCCTACACTGTGCTCTCCCCCTCTTTCTCCTTCCTGCTGTCTCGTCGTCTCATGGTTGGTGTATTGGATGTGCTTTGGGTGGGAATTATGCACTATAGGTCGTAGGGGTGTGAAAATATTTTTCCAGGCTGCAGAGTTCACAAGGTTAAAACGCACAGAAAACACCTGCCTCCAAAACTGTGAGACACCCACCAAGACCAACCAGCAACATTAGATCGAAGTGTGAAATTCCCTCTTTGAAAAAGAACAAGCAAGTTAGGTAGTTTAGCCTTTTAAAGGAAGAGAAAGTCTTGTCGTTTTTCTTTCGTTTGTTTGTTGGGGTTTTTTTTTCTTTTTTAATGAAGGAATATCTTGGTTGAATAAGTAGTTATATGACGGCTGACCTGAAGCGTCAGCCTCTGAACAAAGCAGAGTTCGGACAGAATGCGTAAAAATAACGAGAGATGTGGAATATTGTTTGTGACCTCAAGCCGAAACAGTGACATCCTTTATGCATATCCTGTTATCTGAAAATGACTAGAAATCATTTCTGTGGAATACAATATGTCATGTCATATGATCTATATGTACTTTATTGTAGCTATTCTAGTTTGTAGTCCAAATGCAGTCCAGCGTTGTCGATACAATGTGAAACTATGTTATATTTGTGTGGATGATGAAAGCGCCAACTAAGCCTGATTAAGATTAGCTTCGCAATTTGTTTGTGCATTATGATGACTCATCATCGACCGGTGGTGTCCATATTTCTGTCATTGATGATTTAATTTGACAGTAAGAAAATGTAAAGAATATTGGAAGCAATATAGTAGCATGTTGTCCTGTTTTGTGTTTTATGTCTGATGTATGAACCTTTGAAATTACTAAGATTTTGAATGAATAGGTTTACATGTACTTTTTGTAAGTTATGAAAATGCTGCTATTTGATAAGTAAACTATACAAAATATTTTAGTTTAAAAGATGTCTGGTCTGTTGATTAGAGACATGCTCTGAAAAGCTGGAGCATAAAACGAGGTGTATAGAATACTATACAGTATTGGTAAGATAAAAGTAAAAGTAATAATAGACTCCATAGTACAACCTGTGCCAAACTAGACCTCCGCAGCTTCTGAAATTGTAGATGTGCGATCAAATGTTAGATATCAATAACTTGTTTAGAAGTGCTGATCAAGTGCCAATCAAACATTGTCTTTTAAGTTAAGAAAAGATAATCAAATACATTACTTAAGAAAACAAAGGACAAAGAACTTTATGTGCATTGTTTTATCCCATAGGTACATAGAGTAAGAGTTAAAGATTTGTGATTTTTATGGATCCATGTTGTTTTACACTCCATGCATCCCTTGTGTGTTTGTTTGACCTGTGGCTTAAGTACTGCTGTTTTCTCACAAATGTCTCTATAGGCCAGCATGGACTAAGCATAACATGTTATAGGCATTCATAACATAGCCATTAACAATCAAAAATGTGTTTGTGGAGTTCGGTGTTATCTTTTTGCACGTCTTCTATTGCATGGTATCAAAGTAAATTATGGAGGAAAAAAAATTATAAAAATTTGCGAGGTGTCTCGCAACATTCAAAGACATAACACTGCATGCGGTCAAATGTAAAGCTCTTAAGTTTATTCGCCTCATGTTAAAAAAAAAAAAAAGATTTTGTTCTTTGTGTTGTGAGTTGGGAGGAAGTTCATTATTGTCATGTTGGCCCGAAAAGAAAAAAAAAAGACACACAAACACACATCTGAGATTAAATTTCTCATCAGTCAAGTTCATCTCTCTCAGCGTCATCAGAGAAGATATTTAGATTTTTAGGTTAATTGAGGAGTATTAACATTGTGAAACAAGCAAATGTGAAAAAGCGACGGTGCATTGGCTCCTTGTGGTTTTGGGATATCAGGCATGCATTTCTTTACCAAACAGGTTGAACCTCACATGACCTGTCCCATAATACTATCAGAAATTTTTCATGTTGCAGCTGAAAGCCCAGATCTAATCTATGAATGTACCCATTTATTATTTTTTTATTTCCTTTATTAAGTTCTGTTGAATGTTTATCTGTCTTAAATGTAAATTCAGGGCAGGAATGTCAAATACAGTAGAGTTAATATCTATGTCAATAACATACTTCACTTATAGTCAGGTAGGCCTCCTACGGCCATAGTCATGAACCAGATATGTTAAAACAACTTCCGATTTGCTGTCAACATTAACTTGTTGTTGCATAAATGCACTTTACTGATCAGTGGGTCATATTGGGTGTGAATTGAAGCAAATTGTGTTGACTGTCCAAAGCTGATTTGTTTTGATTTCATTGCCTTTCGATGCTGTTGCTCTTACTTTTATTTATTTATTCTCTGAACCTGTTGGGTCTCAAGAATGATGGAAAGGGCTGGAGTCTCAGACATTCTAGAAAAGCGGCACCTGTTTCCTCTGTCAAAGGCTTTGCCATCGCATTCCTTGCAGCAGAGGTCTGTGCCAATCACTGAGTGGGTTCATTTTGAAGCAACTTGTGAAACAATGAAGGATCTGTACACCCTGGTCCATTTTGTTTTTTAAATTCCAAATTGTTTTTTTATTTTTATTTTTTTATCTAAACAAAATTGGGATTGAAGCACTGTGCTGAGGGATGAAAAGGTCAAGGTCTTGCTGATATTACATTTCGATTACAAGTGGTACCAGCAAACTGACGAATGCCTCTGCCACCTCATGCTGATGAAAACCACAGAGGAAAGCACTGAACGATAAAGGCCTTCTTACATGAATGATGCATGTGTTTAATTGTTTTTGTGTCACTAACACCCGTTGTTGTGTGGTTGTGTCTGCTTCACCTCTGAATCCGAGACGAATTGCAGTATCATTCCAAAAATTGTCATGCTGGTTTTGATTTTCACTCCAGATGAACTCTGGACATTCATCCACCCCACAGAGCCCTTTCAGAAAAAGGCTATGACTGGTTTTAAATGTTACAAACTGGCAACGGCTGCTCGCTCCTCTCTTTAAACCAATTCTACCTGAATCTCTCTTTCTCTCAGCCTACACAATATCACAATTTGTGTTTCATTACACCAAGCATCTGCTACTGTGTCCACCCTTTAAACGGGTTACAATTTTTCTCTGCCCTTTCATCTGAGAAAATGTGGGAACTGTTGCCAACAATACACAAGGCCGTTTTCGTCTTTGACTCGCTGAACCTCCCATGAACTTTGTTGACCTTCTTCATCCCCAAGAACTCATATGTGTTGGAGATTATACTGTCAAACTCTGGAAGACTGTTCTTTTCTTTGTTTGTTTGTTTTTTGGTTATCTGGACTAGTCTGCAAGGTTGAGAGCTTGCTTAAGTGTAAACTGAAGAAAGCATGCCGGCACCTTGCAAATATTTTCATATCTTTTTTTTTTTCAGGGTTTGATTTTATGTTTGACCTCTGTTCGTTCCATCTCAGAAAAAAAAAAAATGGACTGACAGCATAAGATCAAATGTTTCCGACTTAATCAAAGTGATGTTTTGTGTAATGGGGTGTCTTTCTGTTTCAACATAATAACGGTTTTGTTCTTCATTTGTTACAGATGAGGAGAATCTGTGAAAGTCCGCAGTATAAACTACCTAAAGGGCTTTCTGGGAGAGCATTTATATGTCTTTTAAAATGGAAAAATAAAAAAAAGTCTTTTGAATATGTCAGGAAAGGTAGACACCTTCTTGTGCCAATCTAGAAAAAGTGTGAAAGCTTTTCAAGACAAATATTTGTCAGTAAGAGTGCCAAATAATTCCATACTGAGCCAAAAGGCAGTCAGCCTACATATGTGTTAGATCACAGGAATGATTACAGTCCATTTTCACTCCCCTTGAGAAACATCACCCGAATCGTACAACATTTGAGCTCATGCACCATTATTGTTATGCTGCCAGTCTGTTTTCTGCTTTTGTCAGAAACATCTCAGAAGCAGTATATTTTCTAAATGCTCTGTTGATAAAAAGACAACAGCCACTATAGTGAGGGAATGAGAGGATTTTAAGCATCATTGTTTTTTATTAGTTTATTTCAACATTATTCATTAATAGATTTAACGGTAATGACTATTTAATGTAACTGTAGTACTGTGTTTGTAAAAGAAATTCAGTGAGTTGTGTTTTATGACTCGTGGACTACCAGTGAAGTCAGCATTTCAGTGTTAATATTTGAATTGTTTTTTAAAGATTATTTTTGCGACGGCAACAAAGAGTCATTATAAATGTTCATTTTAACATCACTTGTCTTCTGCTCATTCTTTTCCTCTGCTGTGTTTTACATGAGTGAAAACCCAAGTGTTTATAGAAGCGCCACCAACACATTTTCTGGATAATTCAGTTCCTGAAGCGCTGAATCAGAGCTCATATTAAATGTTAATGATGCTGTGTTTACCTGGATGCAGAAAGACGAAGCTGCAACAATCGTACGATAAAAGCAATGTAAATTTCACACCTGGTTCATTTAGATTTACTGGATTGTGTTTATGTAGTGAGGCCTGGGTGTGAGATAACGGCTGCTCCGTCCGGGACCCCCATGACACTGTTGTCAAAGCAAACAGGAACATTTGGTTTCCTTCAGTTAAGCATCAAATGTTTGCCTCCTTTATGACATTCAAACATAGGCAGTCCCAGCTGCATAAAATGAAACACTGATGCTTTATTAGTGGGGGCTGGTGCAGTATTTTAATACCTTATGTGCCATTTGTTTTGGTGAACTTGATAACATCGTAATGGAAGAGTAAGTCATCACAGCTGCATAATGACACACACTGTACATATCTGAGCCTGAAAACAGATCTGACAAGGTAACGCGTGAAAACGCCTGTTTCTGTCCATCTACAGGTGCTGACAGCGAGTACGTTTGTCAGGCTCTTTCGTTTTACTTAGGTGTGTTCGAAGAGGGAAGCTTTTAAAATGGTCTTCACGAAGACTTACATCAGAACCTACGTTACTCACAATCCTTGCATATAAACTCAGCTTGAAAACCTTTTTATAAGCATGAAGTGCAGCCAAGGCCAACATGCAAATAGTTGGTCATAAAACAAAATACTGGTGGCAGTAGATGACGTCTGCGCAAGTACAAACTCAAATGTCATGTCAAAATCTCAATGTACCAAATATCCATCAAAGGACATCTTATCAACAACAAAAAACAAAAGAAAATTTTTTTTTGTTAGTGGTAAAGTCATGCAAAAGATGGGCATCACCAAGGTTGGTGGCGATCATCCTAATGTCTCCTGAAAATCATTTCAGGTGTTGAGATTTATCAGTCCAGACTGAAGCAGTGCACTGACTGACAGACAGACTGACTGACTGACTGACTGACTGACTGACTGACTGACTGACTGACTGACTGACTGACTGACTGACTGACCAACTCTTTATACACAGAAAAAGTGCAAACATGGTTAGAAATCCAATAATTACTTCTGCAGCCCATAAACATATGAGGTGGTATTTTTATTTTACAGCATATTTAAGCTCGTTATGGACACCCTGCAGGGTAATGAAACTCTCTCAAAGGTAAGGGCTCACGGTGACAGGATTGGGCAGAAATACTTCAGTTCTGGAAGTGATAGACCTTTATTGTTTTATCAAGCTGAACAAGTTGTATTTAATTTCAGAAAATCTCTGGAGCCACAGAAGAACCTTCCATGTGCTGGTTTAGTTGATTAATATCCAGTTAGTCAAAGCAAATTGATAGTGCCAGTATAAATCTATCCACAAGTACATTGCTATATATCAAATAAATGTTCATGAGATCAATTTGTATTTGCTTTTTCTTCAGCGAGAATGTGACTGAACAAGCTTCTTAATGAAAAATTAAATGTATTCATCCAAGTAAAATCACTCCAAAATATAATATTTCACAAAAGAATATAAAAACTCTGTAGAGCTCTGAGTACATGTTTATACTCTTCTAAGTTCAGCATTGAGCTGCAGTTAATAGCAAGTTATAACTTATGATCTGTAGATTTAAAACTCAAGTGGATCTTACTTTAAATGGATTATTTAGTGCTGTTTGAGAAAAAGCATTTGATAGACTATTTTGCCTTCCTTTTAGTTAATTTTAATGCATACAGGAGATATGTATTTCTAAAGGCTTCTACTGAATTATCTACTTGAACGACTGTCACTGACTTATTTGTCTTCAAATTTGAAAATACATTTTTGTATTAATTAGTGGGCGGGAGTTCTGCCTCATGATTTTTATTGAAAGCCACAAGCCATCCTGCAATCATCTGGTTCTTCAACAGTGTTTTACCTCGTATATTCATTATTAAACAAAGACATCACTAATGTCCTAAGCTCAGCTATAAAAACAAGAACGGATGAGTCACAAATTAACACAGAACCTTACATTTACTTAATTCAACAACAACAATTATAATAGGTGAAATGTACAAACAAATATATTTAAAACAAATCTAATTCATACAAATCATTGTATATGATTTAAGATGTTTGCAAGAGAAAATGCTCATCTAAGCAAATGAGGGATATAACAATTAAATGTTTTTAACTGCTTTTGAATTGATTATCTGGAAATGTTTTTTATAAAAGTCAAACAGAATGTGGAAGAGGGCAACCGCCCATCTTTTGCAGTATACATTTAAGGCACATTTGGCTCCTGCTGTGAGAGAAGGTAGCAATGGACTAGAATGATAAAATTGCGTTGTCAAGGTAACAGGTTGTTCTGAAGACTGCAAATATGTCGTATTGAACAATATTTCACCCAGCAGCCTTTGTAGCATCAAACTATATTAACTCTGCATTTCACTGCCAAAGTCAAGCAGGTAACTGCAGATACAATGTGCTTTGCATTCATAATTCAGGGGTATTTAATAGGCAATCTGTCATCATCACTGTCATTGAGATTGTTCCCTGCAAATGCTGTTTGCAAAAACCAAATTGTAGCTGCCAGAAACCTTGAGGTGGCACAGTGATTTCTTTCATATGATGAATGAGGGAAAAGGTGGAAAGTGCTGGAGATTAGAGATACACTGAGGCACCCTTTAACGTGGCTCCTGAAGTAACCATGGATACCTCTATTTCATGGCTGGAGTAATTTTAGCTGAGTGGGATCTGAAGGAAACATATCACTATTGTAGCACTCCACATCAGCTATTATCACATCTTCAATATCAGGTTTCTCTATCAGGTACTCTAAATTTCTTACAGTTCTGTTCAAATCAATTAAACTTATTTTTATAACAACTCAGTCTCATAATATAAAATTACAATCAACTGGACTGCAGTGAGCAAACAAGCACGTTTTCAAATGTTCCAGTGCAATAAAGTATGCAATAATAATAAGACTCCTGAGATCAATGCTGTTCATCCCATAAATCAGATAACATGAGCCTTGACTGATATGCAATACCTAACCTTACATAGGTTAGTAAACAGCAATCGAGAAAATCCGGCCAACAGTTCTGAAGATCATTACTCCACCTCTTTTTATAGACATTTAAAATATTTTACTTGAACTGACATTTAAGTGAACATTACTGTGAGTAGTAGCAGTGAATAAAACTGTAATTCGTGGACACATTGCCTCCTTATTTATGAAGCCTGTTTCTGTGTTCTGCTTGAGCAGACGATGGTTGTATTGTGATTAATCAGTTGCAGAGGGATTGAACCAAATCACTGCACTGTCAAGGCAACCATGATAATGGTGGTCATAGATGATTAGGAGGAAATGCAGCTGTGACCAAAACAGAGCAACTTTCAGGACATAATAGATTTGACTCTGAAAGTCAAAGCAATTACCTTGCTATAGACATAAAAAGTACCCATAAAACTGATATTTGTAGTGTTTTAACCTTTATTAGGGAGAAAATGCAATCACACTATAACCTTGGTATGTTTGGAAAATATTATATACGAAATTTCCATATATATATATATATATATATATATATATATATATATATATATATATATGGAAATGAAAGGTTGTGCAGTGACGGTATCTATAATACAAATATCAGTGGGTGAATAAAGGTTATATATAGATAATTAGAAACAGACTCCATTTATACACATGGCTTGCACCCAGAATATTTGAATGGCTACATAAGATAAGTCTGTTTGCATTTATCCAGCTCCGTCAAATACTCTCTGACTCCACCTACTGGCTTTGGTCAGTACTTATACACGTGCACGCCCGCGCGCCCACGCAGACACACACAGGATGACTGTCTGCAGGCATCTTTGATTGGTTGAAGCAACAGACATAAACTAGGAGTGCCGTGATTATGAGGTTGTATTTGTGCCATAATTTCGGAGCAAATAGAACCTCAAACTTGGCCCGAGTGGCCATGGCAGGATCAGGAGAGGATTTAGAATTATTTGTATTTCTTTACCCCAGCTGGCAGTGCGTTTTCATTATAACATCTGTAAATCTGAAAGACAAAAGGGTTAATAAGATCCCAGTCTGCATGTATATTCAATTAATTTTCAACCAGTAAGTATTGACTCAGCGAGTAAAGAGATGAAAGGTGAAAGAGATGAGGAACGACACGCACCAAGGGATCAGGGAGGGACAACATATGCAGTTTTCCTTTATCTTACATTGTCCAGAACTAAAAAGTGAGTGTAATCCATTACAGGCTAATTATCACATACATGCTCAAATTACCAGAGAGTTTTAAAGTAAATGAAGACTCAATTTACTCTTCCTCCTTTTTACACTGTGTTTAGTCATCTGATATGAGGTGCTGTCAGTAAATGTTCAATACACCTTAAGTCCACTGGCAAATCTTCAGAATAATTGATGGAGGGTTTAAACAGCAGTCTAATTATTCTGTGAATCCACCCTAAAATGTGTATATAGAAGGCAGTTGTATGTCTTTGCTTGGCTCTTGAAGACGTTTCACCTCTCATCCAAAAGGCTTGTTCGCTGCTAACTGGCTGGACTGTTTCTACTATTTGAAGAACAACAACAGCTTTTACAAACAGAAACATCGGTGTGCTAACGGCACTCCAGTGTCATGAATTGTTGTCAGTCTCCAAATAGAGGAAGTGGAAAGCAGACAACTAAACAGTCTACACTGGATGACAGAAACAGTTTTTTAAACGCTATCTACAATCCTATATAGCAAAGAAGAGAATGCCTTCTTTTCAATCTTTTTAAGATGACCATAACCTAGATTATTGAGAATCTATACCAGCATATTGTGAATGAGCAACAAACTATTTCTCACAAAAGCAATGTTTTATTAATAGATCAAAATGGAATTAAACAATTCATGGTACAGATAGTGGACACTACCCTTAAGTGTCATGAGCTCCCTAAGACCCTCAGTCTAAATCAAGTTGAATGTCTTACAAAAAACATTTCCATTGGCCATATAAAAAACATATTGTCAATAAAGTCATAAAAATAGTGTTCTTCCAAGGTCATTTAGCCTGAACTTCCTCATAGAGTTAACTCTTTTTGAGTCGGTTGTCCATCACTGCTTGTAATAATATTAATTATTATTCCATTGTATTCAGGTTTAGGTTAGATGGGATCCTAAATGTTCTGTTTGTGTTTTTATCTGTCGGCTATTTAATACAAAGTGTTTTCTTTTGTAACTGAATCAAGTTTCGTGCCAAAATCAAACGTTGATATTTCCGATTTGAGCTCACATTATAAGCCGTCTGCGCAGCAGGATAGAATCCGTGGATTATTATTATTTTTTCCATGAATTTCTTTTTATTTGTATTTATTTTTTATTGTTAAACAACCCCGACACGGAAGCGCAGCGTCGGCGCGTCCGGGCGTGTTCACGAACCCTCCTCCTGCTGCGCTCACTTTCACACTCTCGTTGGATTTCCTGCTGTCAACTTCTCTCAGTCCAGCGGCCACACGGTAAAGGCGTTTTAAATGTCGAGTATTAAAGGTTAAACACGGGTTTGTCGTGTTAGACGGACGTTAAATGGGTCGACGGCCGGTTGTGGTAAAGTAGACGGAGCGAGCTAAGTTAGCCTCGCGGCGGAGCTGCTACGTTTAATGGCTGCTTCGTCTGACTTCCAAATCCTAACGGCGAATAAATGTCTGTAGTCATTTAGGCCGTTTCTCAAAGCTGCTGTTATGTTTTCAGGAGAATGTGTGGATCTGTGTTCCCCTTTTTGTTTTTGTTTTTTTTAAGTACAGCAGGACATGTTTTAATTATTGCTTTGGGGAGTGTCTCGCAGTAATTTACCGAAAGAGGTTCAACGAAACAAAACAACGAACAAACATAAAAACGACCAAACCAGACCTCGTTATAGTTTGGTTAACGCGACAAGCCAAGAAGTTAATAAAACAGCTGCTTCTGACATCTTTTGTTATGAAACGTTCAAGGTTTTCGTGAATTCTCGACTAACTCGTGTTTATCATCCGCAGTGACAGAAGATGTTCTTTGCCAAACAATTTATCAGCGGCATCATTGATGTTGTCAGGTGAGAACCTCTAGCATATATATGTATGTGTGTGTTAGGATGTAATTTTAACAAGGTAAAAACAATAAATGTTTGTTGTTTAACCTCATCTTCTGTCGTATGTGAACTTGTCTTTGCAGCAACATCGACCCTGCGCAGTTTACGCCCTCTGATCCCGTAAGTGTCTGTCAGTGGGGCAGGTTCCTGAGCTGTTGACTGTGGATGGTTTCTGAACTGTGCCGATGCTTCTGTCCCACAGCCTCCACCTCGCAGACCAGTTCAATACGCAGAACAACATGAAAGTGAAGAGGAGAAACAGTTTCGCAGAGTCTTCAAGCAACTCGCCGGAGATGTAAGTGTCATGCTTACCTTCGACTGTCTGGTGTTGGGTCTCACTTCAAAGAGTGATTTTTAAAAAATAATCACCATACAAGTATCTGCCTGTGCAGCTTTCTTCAGGCTTCTTCTTTTCTGTTACACAGGACATGGAAGTGAGCCCACCTGAACTGATGAACATCCTCAACAGAATCATCTCCAAACGTATGATGTCTTTGCACTTAGAGTTTAGAGTTTACCTCCCTCAGCATATTTCTGTCAACTCTTGAAAGTATTCTTCCCTCTGCTGTGACTCGGGGGTCGGCAGTATTTCTCAATGTCGGTGTGTCTTTTGATAATAAACATGTATTTTAGATGGAGACCTGAAGACAGATGGTTTCACCATTGAGAACTGTCGGAGCATGGTGGCAGTCATGGATGTATCCTGTCATTTCAGGTCTTTGTGTTGTTTAATCCAGGTGGACTGTAGAGAGGCGGCGGCAGTAACGGTTCCATCATTTCAACTAAATGTTTATTTATATATTTATCTTGGTAATGCATGTTGATTATAGTTTTTACAAAACAGTGTGAAGACACCTAAGTGGAAGACTTGCAATCCTTGTCACAGGTAGTGTAGATTCACA
Organism: Xenentodon cancila; assembly: GCA_014839995.1. Classification (NCBI taxonomy): domain Eukaryota; kingdom Metazoa; phylum Chordata; class Actinopteri; order Beloniformes; family Belonidae; genus Xenentodon; species Xenentodon cancila. The sequence goes on along the minus strand of CM026213.1, from coordinate 25,384,621 downwards.
CCTTGTGTAAATACAAGGTCTCCACCAGTAATTCAAGTGTTTGGTTCAGAAGAAGAGCGGAAAACTGTGTTGCCTGTATTCCTTAATACTGTTTCAGAGTGACAGCACCGGAAAACTGGGCTTCCATGAATTCAAACAACTCTGGAACAATGTAAAGAAATGGCAGGTAAATACAGAAGGACCTTTCACCTCCCCCCAGCATGTTTTGTTTCTGTGCTGTTCAATTACATTCTTATGGCACGATTAAATTATTTATTATGGCATCGTGGACATGAAAAAAGTATGAATTAATTTGAATATGTGCTGTAACAAATGTCTTAATTTGATTATCTATGGCCAAAAGGGATCTGATCTGATCTTTTTTTTTTTTTTTTTTTTTTAACGGGGACAAATGTATCCTTGTTACAGAACAACATATAGTATGAAATAATTACAGTTTGCAGATTAAGGAACAGTATTTAAATGAATTAATCAGGGGTTGTGTATTTAAAAAGTTGTAGTTACAGTACCGGCAGCTCTCCATCCTGTCAGAGTTTTTCTAGGTTGTGAATCGGCTTACCAGGAAATTCAGTTCTCATAAAGCCTTTAAGTACTTGTGTTGTTGTTTAGGGCGTGTACAAGGCCTACGACACGGATAGATCTGGTCTTATTGGTGCAGATGAGCTGCCTAATGCTTTCAAGGCTGCTGGTGAGTGTTTAATCTTTCATATACAACCGTGTCAGAAAACATGTTCTTGCAAAGGAAAAGTAGTATCCATATGTGCAGTAAAGGACTTTTGATTACTGTTATTAGTTATGTGGTTGTGCATGTTTGTAAAGTTTGAAATCTAGTTTTTTAAGAGCTGCAAACCTACATTTGGAGTTTCGTTGGCTTTGCTGGCACAATTATTAATTGTGAACAGCTTTATCCAACTTGTATATTTGCAGCCCAGCCTCGACGCATGTGCAACTTATGTTAAAAGTGGTTCTTTTAAGAATTACCTGATGCAGCTTTGTATCGCTTCTGCAGGGTTTCCTCTCAATGCCGATCTCTTCCAGATGATCATTCGCAGATACAGTGATGAAAATGGTAACATGGACTTCGACAACTACATTGGCTGCCTTGTGAGGCTCGATGCCATGTGCCGTAAGTTTCAGGGACTAGGAACTTTCCATTTGTTTGGAGGTCTGAACAGAGTCATGTGGATGGTTGTCTTAAAAGTTTTACCTCTGATTCAGGTGCCTTCAAAACCCTGGACAAAGATAACAATGGAACTATTAAAGTCAATATTCAAGAGGTAAAGTTGTAAATGTTACTGGGGTTTGAGTGGAATTCAGATTTGAAAAGTGCTTCACTGTTCGAGTGTTTTCATAAAGCTTTCGTGTCTTTTTTTTTTTTTTTTCAGTGGCTCCAGTTGACCATGTACTCTTGAGTCCCAGGGATGCCTGTGTCGCTTGTTTTATGAAACCACTTTTACTGTCATTATACACAATACTTCAGTCATGGACCCAACAAATGTTTGTTGTGCAGAAATACTTCTGATGGATACGGGTTTATACTGATGATCAACGCAGAGTTTTTTTGTTTTATTTTTGTGGGATTTAAGGTTTGATAGCACTTCTAAGTCAGAAATGAAAACATTAAGACAATGGCAAACCTGCACACAGAATTATACCTATAGTTGAGCATAAGAAAAACAATTATTAAAATATATCGACAGGAATGCTGCATGCCCGGATGAGGCGTGTAAAGATCGTTAGAAGTTGAACAGTTGTATTTTGTTTGAACATGCCTTATGCCCTGAAGTCAAGAAAGCTTGAGAAGACAATCAGGTTGTGATTGGCCTAACCTCTGAGAATTTGTGAAACACCTGATTTGAAAGGAGCAAAGCTCAGAGGCTGAGGTTGGTTTCATTAAGAGCACGGTGTTGGCTGGTTGTTGGTCTCAGTTTTGCTTTTCACTTGTTTTCATTCCAGGCATTTTTGTAGTAATCAATACTTTTTTTTTAAACAGGTTTTTAGGGAATCTTCACACTCTTGCTTAACTTGGTGTCACATGCTGTCAGAAGTGGGGGAAAGCTTGCTTTTGGCGTCCATGAGGCGTGGCCTGTCAGACTGAATAGAGGTGTGATTATGGCAGCTTTGCAGACTATATTTTGCTGCATGAATGTCCACCTGTTTAGATTCTGCTCTGAACTGCATGGGCGTGTTCAGTGTAACTGAGTCACAAATATCTCTCTCTGATTTCCTCGACCTGTTGCTGTAGGACGGGTTATTCTTTATGCAAGTGTGTTAATATTTTAAAGTCTTTGTGCCAATCCATGCTAAGGAAAAACCTGACTTTGCCTGAAACAGAACAGAGATGTGTCCTGTAGATCATATGGAGGGTCCTGAGGGTGAGAATGGTTCCATCTGCCATGTCATGTTTTACTCCTTGTAAGAAGTCGGTTTTATTTTTATCTTTTTATCTTAGTGAAACCACCCCCAGCTTCACAAACCAGAGATTTGTTCTCTCCAATACAAAAATCTAAGACTGATCACCAATTTTTGATTAGAAATGTCAAATATTCACCATGTAAATTGTATCATTATAAGACTTTTAATTTGAGGATTTATAAAGTTTTGTTTAATTAATTAGAGAACAACACGGTAGGTATGTAAATTATGTTACACTGTAAACAAACAGCATGTTTTAAAACATTACACGCCATGTTTTGCATCAGATGCATTATTATAAATTCATAGCCATCAGAAATGCAACCAGGTGCATGAAAACCAAACTTTCTCACAGGTGACATAATTTTAGTATGTTAATGTATCTGTTGAGTTTATCCATCTCTATATACCATACACCATGTTTGTCTAAACCATTTAATGTGCAGCACTGGCAGGAGAACTCAACTTTAACTTGTCTCAGCTTTCTGTTCACTTATGAATATATACACAACAAATGTTTGCAGCAAATGATATTGGTGCAATGTGTGAATTAATAGTATATAAGATGTGCATGCAACCAACAGTGAATGTGTCAATATTAACGATTTTAACCATAACGCTCCAAACACAAACTGTTACTGAAAGTGAATAATTCAAATAAATACCCGTGCCATATTTGAAATAAACATTGTGTATTGAATGCGTTTGTTTCCTTATATGATACACTGTCCAAGATTTTCACTGGTTTGTGGCTTAGCCGCTCTTGTCTTTTCTATTTGAAGTATCTTTCAGACACTAAACTATTTAACAGGAGGAGAGATAACATGGCCAATCAGACAGAAGTTTAAATGTAATTTTATTAATGTCAGCCAACATTCAGTCTCATTGTCTCATCATAGGAGCTGGTCTGCAAGTCTTCAGAGTTCATGCACGTCCAGTTCTTTTGCTACTCCCACCCCTGAATAAATGAGAGGCTGAAGTGTTTCCCTCTCGTGGTAACAAGTGGAGCTTCCTGTGCCACTCTGCAGCACTGACTTGACACTCCTAAATCCAGGGTGTAAATCACAACAAAAACCTGTTTGATCCATGAATAAACTTCACCATCAGCCTGCTGGTGCCACTGGAGACCTTGTTTCAGGTTTAGTCTAATTGTCTTCTAAAATTGATTTCAGTCCATGAGGAAAAAGAAGACCACAATCCTGACAGAGACACCTGGAAAAAGACAGCCTAATGCATTTATCGCAAGATGTGGGCTCAGGAATTATGCACCCAAGGTCTTGCTGTTTTCATCTATGACAACTGTGACTCATTTCATTCCTTCTTAAAACAAACACATATGCCACAAACCTTTAATTAATTTAAAATACTAAAGTTGTTAAATTTTGTTTAAATAGTTCTATTTTTTTGTTGATTGTGATCTAAATAAAATATTTCAATGATTTACATGAGCTTTTTCATTTGTTTGTAACCACAGGATTTTGAGATTGTGCCAGCCAACGTGTGGGGGCAGGTTGGGACCAAATGCAGAGCAGGACCTTAATCATAAATTAAAAAACAAACAAACAAACAAACAGGAACCATGTGGGGACAATAAATGTATTCGTTTTAAAGATAAGATCTCGGTACTTCAAGTGACAGTGATAAATCACTTTCGATCATATGAAAAGGCAGAACTACATTACTAACAGTAGAAAGCATGCCACACAGCCGTGCGTGTGTCTGACAGAAGGGGGCGGGGGGCGGGGTTACCGGAATCCTATGTTCTCCTTCAAAATAAAGGCACCTTGTGTGAAATACAACCAAGCATTGTCTGAATCTATCAAAACGACGTCATTATGAACGTTATAATTGTATAATTCACACAGAAACTGGACGTTTTTGTTTTTTTTGTAAAACTAGCACCATATTATAGATTTACTAACGCGATTGCGTTCACCGACAACGCCGCGGCGTTTGCTTTTTTAGCCAGATAACTTTAACCGGATATAATTTGTGTAACGTTACCCACATACAAGCTAGCTTGGCAAATGCTATCGTCTTGTCAAGGAAGTTTTTCCTTCCGTTTCTGGACAAATCCGTTACTTCTTTACAGCAGGGGTACGTCTGCCGTCTGACTGGTCATGTCTGTCACTAACGCACGCCGTTTGAAACGTGGTTGCATGTGAGGAAGAAAGAAAAACAACCTTGTGATTTCTGTCCACATCGGGAGCTAACGTAGCCGCGGCGCCCAGCGCTAGCGGTGCTAGTGGCTGTTGTGTAAAACAAGACGGGGACTATTCGCGTGTATGTGCGGCTCTGTGCCAGAGGATAGACATTGCACAACGTAATTGAATTGTGAGCAGCCCGTCCTTTGCAAACGGAGCTTGCGACGTGCAGCGGGAGCCGCTTGTCGCAAGCTAAGTGAGCTGCGGGGACTCGCACCGACAACCATTGTTCATCCGCGTCTACGTCCAAGCTGCGACTGTCACCACGATGGGCTTCTGTGGCAAAGAGCTGCTTTGCAGAAGCAGCGATGAAAGCAATTAAAAAAAGGAAAAGAAAATTCGTTTTCAGCTCAACTAATTGACTCAATCACAAATCCTCATCAGTGCTCTGTTTACATGAGTGCTGTCTGGAATCCAGGCTGCGTTTAGTTAATGAGCGACAAACGAGCGGCACACTTTCACCCTCTGCTTTTGTTTTTTGATTCTTTTTTAATGCAGACAGTTTACATCTGTAGAAAAAACGACAACGCAGCTGGATATCGCGACGCTGCTTGTGGAGGATGTCTTCATCAATATGCTACAACCAGGACAGTATTATCCGCTTCAAGAAGAGAAAAGCTCGGTTTTCTTTCAGTGAAGTCCACATACTGTTGGATGAAGTGAGGAAGCATCGTATGGTTGTTGTGGGTATGTCCCATTACTAGTATACCACTAAAGTAGTTTTTCTTAAAATGAAGGGATTGTGTTTAGATGGTTTTTCTGGGGAGGAGACCCCGGGGAAGACCCTGGACACGCTGGAGAGACTATGTCTCTCGGCTGGCCTGGGAACGCCTCGGGGTCTCCCCGGAAGAGCTGGAGAAGGTGTCTGGGCATCCCTGCTTAGACCTCTGCTCCAGATAAGCGATTAAAGAGGGATGGATGTTTTTCTGTTTTTTTTTGTTTTTTTTTGTGTCTGCTGAACCAAAGGATAGTAGCATGTTACTCTATAAATTATTTATGTATGTGTGTTTATTCAGTCTTTCTTTTTTCTTCCGAAGGCAAGTTCAACCGTGGAGTGCCAACAGATGTGAAGAAGCGGACATGGGCTGAGATTACTGCACGTGTTAATGAGATTGGGGAGTGCCAACGCGAGATCATCGAGGTCATCAAGAAGTGGTCTGACCTAAAGTGTGACACCAAGCGTAAAGTTGCTGCTATGCGGTCGGGAACGGTGCCCAACAGGGGCCTTAACTCCCGCCTTTCCAGAGACCTTAATCAAACAGAGAAAATAGTGCTCCAAATTCTGGAGATGGGTGATGAGAACCAGAGCATTAGTGACTTTGGCCCACTAGAAGATGATGACGATGGGCCAGAGGAGGAAGAAGAAATGGAAGAGGAGGATATGATTGGACTGCAGAGTTCTCCTAATGGAGGCATGGACACGGCATCTATGCCTCCACCAACTTCCTACAGCATGAGTGGACTTGCGCAGTCAGGTAACGGCACGGTCACCACAGTTTATTATTACATAAAGCATGCAAGGTGAAAACAGCTCTTACATTCCTCACGAGAATTTTATCTTTGTACAGATTTTGCTCATATGTCACTTATTTTTTCAGTTTTGTTTAGAGTTTTTTCAGTTTAAATACTTACAAACCATTTTGATCTTGCAAGGTGACTCGTCGCAGCCTGCCTTTGATGTGCAATACGAAGTACCTTCAACAGAAGGTGATTTGTTCACATTTGGATGTAATTCAACTGGATCGTATTTGTTATTTGTCACTTTCAAAATAAATCATTAACAGGCAGCATATTTCTTGTCCATAGATGCTGAAACTGCATTCGGAGATTCAGACGACGATCAAAGAGAAGATGCACTTTCTTCGACTCAGGCAGCTAAACCAGCCGAAGTTAATCCAGTCAACAACGGCATCCCAAAACCAGTACCACCTCAGACATCCTCCGGACCATCGCCTTCAACAGCCATACTCCCCATACCGGGTCAACCCTCACAAAACACAAGGGACAGCATGCTTCAAAATGCATCACTGAGCCTTCAGGAGCAGCACGCCACTAACATCCTGCTGGAGACTGTTTCACGCTCCCTGGAACTTCTGTCCGAGTCAGTGCAGCAGCTAGCAGAGACTCAGCAGGAGTTTGTGCGCGAGTCCCTGCAGCTCCAGCGAGAGACGGTGCAGGTTCTCAGAGACTTTACGGGAGGAGCCATCGCACTTATGCATGACAAACTGAACGGCCGGCCAGCATTATAACGGCGCCGGCAGAAGCGGCTCGGTTGTATCACTGACTTCATACATGGCGCAGAACCTTAAAGTTCTGTTGGACACCACCGCCTCTGCTTTCTGTACTTTTTTTATAGTACTTAGCAGATTTTCTGTGGATATGTCATAAAACTGTAATGGTAGAAACATTTTATTGGTGGAATTATTGTCTGTGAGGTTAAAAGAAAGTGAATAGAGGAAAAATATCTGGTATTAGCCATAATAAAAAACACGGAGTTGTTTTTGTTTTCCTACTGAAAGCAAGACTTCAACCACTTTTTTTTTGTTTTTTAAATTAAGCAAACACCATGTTTAAAGCTTTACAGTCCTTTTAATATGGGCATGTGAAGAATGAGTTTCTAATTTTGAAGAGTCTTGAAATATGCGTTTCTGTCCTGTTTTTAATGTAGTTTTTGCTGGCGTCAGTGTCTGGAGATTACCACATGTACTGTAACGGTTGAGTGGACGTCTGCTCCTGACCATCATATGGTCCTTATGTCTCACAAACTAAACAGGTCTGTTTAGGTGGAAAATAATTATTGAAGACATTGCAACGTGTCTTTTCTTTTTTTAAACAAACATGATCACTTGAATATAAAAGATTTTACAAAGTTCATTTGAATATGGAATAAATCCTTCACATAATGAGCTTTGTCTATTAAGACTTTCCTGGCTGTGACTGCTGATGTACATTAAGGTGCAGCACTTTTCCACTTTGCAACACGGAGCACGTTTCATCTGGCCTTTAATTCTAACGTGTAGACGAAGTTGTTCCCTCCATTAAAGACAGGATGTGGTCGCTGAATTAACTTGAAAATGGACAAAGTCATTTACTGAACATTGGCTACTGAAAATCAGTGAAGTTTGGTTCCACTGAGTCAATAATGAAACTGTCATTGACAAAAATGAAGGTACCTTCAATTTAAAATTTGACCTTGAAGGTCACCTTGAATCTGTCAGGTTCTCGGCTCTCTGCTTTCCATTCGCATGAACCGTCTCCTGATTTTGCCCTCAGTTGTCCTTTTGCGGCCACATCCAGGAGGGTTGGCTACAGTCTCATCCACCCCAAACGTCTGAATGAAAGTTGTAACTGTAGTCACGGGAACATCAAGCTGCTTGGAGATGGTCTTTACCTGGATTACACGAGCATGTATAACTATCATTCTGATCTACGGGCGACCCAAGAACCGCAAGACATCACGTAAGAGGGCGGCACACGGGGTTAGCAGACCAGGGCATTTCATAAGACAATTTAGTTTAACATGTCACGATGGTCAAAGTATTTCCAATCTTTTCTTTGTGTGCCAACAACTTTGTCCGTGTCTGTGTGACCCTGATCATTATTACAAAAATGACACTAAAAATGACAAAACTTTTAAGCAACATTGAATAATTAAATTTCACTTAAAAAAACAAGAAAGAAACATGATTTAATTAAAGCTGACAATGTAATGTCCTGGATTATCAGCTCAAACTGACGTGTTTGTATTGAAGAGATTTTATATTTACCATTCGATTCACACTTGTTTTTTTATAACAAAAACATGGGCATAATCTCTTGCTAATTAATACCCTTTCTGCATTCAGTCAGACACATGGCATATGGTACAAAATAGCACCAAAAAACCGCCTGAAACATCTAGTTTGTTAGGAGAGAAATGCTCATCAGACCCAAACATCATCCTGGTTTTGCGGTGTCACAGAAATGACACTAGAGGGCTCTGCTGGCCTGCAGGCCCGACGGCTGATGGCCATCAGTGATGGGAGGCTGCGATGAAAAAACACAGTTTAACCAGCAGTTTTCAGTAAGAAGTGGAGCTCCGTACTTTGATCTATAGAGGCCACATGTTAAAATTGTTCGGGCGGGGGGTCTGTTCAGCTGCAGGGGCCTGAGTCCTCCTCTGGCACTCCAGGCCCGGCCTCTGATCCATTGCCGGATGTCTTTCCCTAGTCTCTTTGGCCTCCTTTTTATACCTTCACACCGTCTTTTAGGGGCACTAGAGCCACAGAAGTAGTAGTAATAATAATATTTAAAACAAATCAACTGTCCTTGGAGAAGCAGGGCCCTTGGTGTATTCATCAGTGCGTGAGATTCTGCATGACAGTAGCGCAAAATAAATGCACTGTTTCCATGTTTTTAGTTGGAGATAGCGGCTGCTTTCACCAACATACACACTTGTACACATAAAAATGCTTTAGAAAGACGGATAGTCAAATCAAATGGCATTGTTCCCTCGCTGCCCCTCCTGTTTTAGTTAAACAGCTGCCAGGGTTGGTCTGGCTTGTGTAGCAGTCTGGACTGTGTGTGCTTATGTGTGTGTGTGTGTGTGTATGTGTGTGAGTGTGTGTGTGTGTGTATGGGGGGGGGGGGGGGGAGTTCAACAATCTGCTGTGGTTTCTTTCTTAGCTGAAAGGCAGGGGGCAGCATTATTGTGTAGGTGGGGGTGGGGGTGCCGTTCTGAAAAGGCAGCTGTATGCACATTGTTGGTAGGTCTTTCACCTTCAGTTCTTTACAGAGCCCTTAAACCTGAGATTTAAGCATTTCATAAAAGGCATTATTCACTTGCAGTTCATGCAAAACGGTATGCTGCATTAGTAAAATCCTGATAAATTGTTAAGAATAAAAATACAGCTTTTCTGGCGTACGTTTACTGAACGTTAATGTTTAGTGTTCTTGTGAGTATTGAAAAGACGCGCTCGGTTGCAGGTCTCTGAACTGGTGCTGTTGTTGGCCGGCTCCACATTATGTCGCATTCTAGTGACTGAATCTAATAGTAGCCGAACACATCCTACATATCGAAATGACTTTTTTTGTTCCAGTAAAATAAAATAGGATACAGTAAAACACACTGACTGAATACTGATGACTCTCAAGAAAACAAATGAAAAAACCCCAACAAAACAAAACATAATGTTTATGCAGTATTTTTCTTCTCCCACAAACCTTGCTGTTTCCTCAAATCCCACACTCCAGGAACCCGGTGAAAAAAGGACAAAATCTGTCCATCGATCTGTGCCTCTTTAAATCTGTATGTAAGTTTCATCCCCCGTCCCAAGGTCCCATTGCCCCCATGACCTTTCTTTTTCTTCAGTTTTCACCCCCACCTGTTCTCATTCACTCATTTCACCCAGCTCTCTCTTTCATGTCCCATCTGCCACTGAGAACTGAGCCCGGAAAGGTGGACTAGAGGGAAGACAGAATGACTTGGAAGAGATTAAAAAAAACCAACATTATTATGCTTTCTTTTGTGTCACAACAAAATAGAGATTTTTTATTTGCAGTGAGGCCAAAAACATCTCATCCATTACTTAAGGTAGAAATATTAACCAGAGAAACACTTTCTTTCTCCCATATACAATTTTTTTTCTAGAGAAAATCAAACATGTCCAGCCATCAGGCGTTAGTAGATGTAAATGTCATTAATCCAAAAAAGCTGACACTGCTTAAAGAAATATTTAAAAAACATTTTGGGGCAAAAGAAAACAGGCCACGTTTCATTGTGAAGGGTCATGTATTCAGACTGGGACACAGAAATGATGCATGTGGAACAAGATTCGTTCCTCCAAACATCTTCAAATTTCTGAAGTGCACATCTTTGAGCATCATTTAGATAAACTCATAGCGTAAAGTCTACTGTTTTGTTGAATAAAGTCAAACTTTCATGCTTTCATCACACAACTATACCAGTGATCACCTGATGGACTGAGACACTTTGAAGCTATGCAAGGAGATGAGTTGTTAACCCTGTTTTCTAAAAGTTTGAAAAGTGCAGAGCTGCTTGTTTTACTCTGTATTTTTATGCTCTGGGTTGGAACCACATTTTTTACCCAGTTTGTAAAACACCAAACTCCCAGTCCTGCCTTCTGTTGAAGTCTTTAATTGTGTAAATTTAGTATAATTTGATCACCAAATGAAATGCAGGAAAAAAGCAAAAGTAAAGAAAATTACACAAGGCAACATTTAGTATAACAACATTTAGTATCAGTAAATTCTGAACTTCAGATCCATTCATAATTTAATTAACAAAGAAGTGAGTCATTATTAATTAGTCTTTCAGGTGAGGGATGATTTCATATCACCTTTTTGTGGAAATAAAAAAAACAAAAACAATCCTGTTTGCTGTCAGTGTTTCATGTTGCACAGATTTTGTTTTACTCTTATGAAATCTCATCACTACTGGTACAAGACGGAGCATTTGGAGTATGACTCTGTCCTCCCGAGTCAGCGGTCCAAAGGCTGTGGGCAGCCTCATGTTGGGATCCAGTACAGCGATGGCATTTATGTCATTCCTGTCCACAAGGATTTATATTACAGTTTTTTCCCACCCATGTTTGTCAGTAGCAAATGTTTTATTAATTGCCTAAATGCTGGAAAGTCGACAAAATGAAATGTCCGATGCATGGAAGCAACCACTCACGTGGGTCCTGGACAGATTTCCCAGGACATTTCCCAAAACACAGCGTGGAAGTGAGGACAGGTAGATTGTGCTGCTCTCGAACAAATGCCTCCTATTTATTCTGTCTGCTTTTTTCACTCAGGATCATCTTAACAGTTGTCTTCTGTGTTGTCCTCCTCCACAGACACTTCTTTGTCCAAGTCACACACATCTCCTCACCTTTGTAGAGTAGCTCAACCTCTTTGTCAGTAAAAACGCTAAACCTGGGAACTGAATAGCTTTATTTGTGTATTTTGAGTTTCTCCACATCGCGGGGTCCTATGCTTACAGGTGGAGATGAACAGTGTCCAGGCACTTTATGATCATGAGCACTTATTGTTATATGAAACATATAATCATGCAGATACACAAACAACCATCCGAACAAGGCAGTCCTCTTCTTGTTCTTTTAGGGATTCAGGGATGGGCTTGGGTGCATCCATGTAATTTAAAACTCAAGGTATTACGTGAGCTTTTCACTTCCCTAAAAGGTGTCTTCTTTCAGGCCAACGCCATCCTGCCCTGCACTGACTCTATTAGAGCATATGGTCCAGCAGCACGCATCACAAAACTATCCAAAAAGTTTCAACAGGATGTTGAAAAGGAATTTGATAATGCAATAAAGGTGTTTTCGTTTTAACATGATGCAACTACGTTCAGGAAACTCTGTGTAGCTTCAATCAGAAGATGTCCTTAATTGGGTTAAAGTAAGCAGAAAATGCTGAGCACATGGTGGTATTATTGCTCAGAATAAGGTGTTAATTACATCTAATAAAATAATAAAACAGTCTCATAAAGGATACACAGCTGTCAGACTTTGGGTTTAGTTGTGTAGTTTAAATTCATGTTCTTCCAGTATTTTTCTTTTATTCGACCCACACTGGTATCTAAAAGTTGTGGCTCTATTACATCTGCTGGTCAAATCCCATTTGGAGCCTGAGGGAAACTTCATCAGTGACAGACCGAAGAACTGCTTCTAAATATAACAGTAAAAAGTACAATGTAGGCTTCTTCTAATAATCTGATAAAACTAATAAATAGATTTCAAAAGTGATAATGAAAAAGCAGCAACAGACAAGCGTGGAAGACTACAAATGTTGAAATAGTTTTATACACAAAAAGCTATATTACTAAGTGACCTTTTGAAAGTTTTGGTTTCAAGACATTTGCACGATAACAAATTTAAATGCAGTATCAAAGCTTTAAGATGTAATCTTAAACATGAACATAAACCATAAAAACCTTGTATTTAGGCAGCAGATTTCACAATATCAAGAACTGTGATTAACATTTAAATGGTTTGCAGAAAACAATTAAATTAAAGGGCATTTTTGAGGGTTTACAACTGCTTTGGAAATAGATCTTTGTGTGAAAAACAAACAACAAACAAACAAAAAACACATTTAATATCATACCTGAAAAAAAAGCAAAATGTATTAGCACACATTCTCTTTTTACACTAACACATTTTTACTGCAGGAAAAAAAACATTAGTGTCAAAGTGGATCAGTACCATTAAAAGTGCCGAGAAAAAAAACACAAACAGTTTAATAAAAATTAAGGTAACCTCTTAAATTAAAACTAGAAGTCCACATTTTAAAATGTCATGATTATTTCACTTAAAATCCATTACGTTTGCGTCTTAAAGCAAAATCATAAAAACTATATTAATCCAAAAATTCCTTAATATTTTTGTTTCAGAGAGGTGATATATGGCAAAGAGAAGGGGTCCAAGCACCGAGCCTTGGAGCACCCCTGAGGAGAGAAGATGCAATGAAGGTGTTTCCCCTGCCAGAACACGTTAAAGGATCAGAACCAAGGATGTGCTGATCCTGAGATGCCCAGGTTTGAGAGTATAGCAGGATGTGGGCAGCAGATAGGTGAAGAAGGATAAGCACAGAGGATTGACCTGCTGCTCTTGCTGTCCTTAGGGCTTCTGTCACAGACAGCAGAGCTGTTTCAGTAAAACGACTCATTTTAAAAAAGAGAGGTTTATATCATGAAAGTACGTTTATGCGGGGAAGTCAATGGCCTCTTCCGAAACTCAAAACACTGATATTATAGATATGAACAGTCACAAAATGTCTTAAGGTATAACATATGTGCCATTATGGTTGGCAGTGATTCACCTCATGATGCACATCCTGACATCTATTCCCATTTGACTAAAACCGTACATGTCTTCAATGTGAATGCGGTAGTACGTTAAGAGTTTCAAGCAGTGTTTAGGAATATTATTGAGATCAACCAATAAGCCAAGTCACACACACACACACACACACACACACACACACACACACACACACACACACACACACACACACACACACACACACGCACGCACACACACACACCCACACACACACACACACACACACACACACACACACACACACACACACGCACGCACGCACACACACACACCCACACACACACACACACACACACACACGCAGAGAACCACAAATCGCCAGACATCCTTTCCACACCTCCTTTTGTTCCACAGCTAGACAGCCGGCCAGGGTTGCAGAAGTGACCACAACAGACCAGCTTTTCCCTGGAGGGTAAGTGTGGGTCATATTTGCTGCAGTACCCCCAACCCCCCACCCCCTCCAGTGTCCTTAGGGAGAAAGATCTCAAAGCTGCTGTTGGGCTGTAGATGAGACAGATGCCAGCTACTCAAAGTAATGGGAGGTCCGGAGAGTGGGGGATGACATGACAAGACTCCTCTTACGTTCCCATGCCCCATGGCACACTTATGTCACACTCCCACAAGTAATACAAACAACAACAGCAGAGAGGGTGCACTGTCCATCTGCTTCCCTAATGCAGAGACAGAAACATCCTCCTCCACAAAAAGACGAAGCAGGTATCTTAGCTCTACTCAGGATACACATTTAAACGCTTCTGTCTTCATGGCAGCAGAGAAAGATGGGTGTACAAAATCAGTGTAGAAGGATGGAGACATATAACATATAGGCAAATGTGCCCCTGACATTTACAATCAATACTCCATAGATTTAAGTCTCAAAATATTCATGTACAAATAATTAAAACATAGAAACACATAAAAAGTCATAGAAGTTATGTGTTTGCTAATGTAACAACATGAACTGAAGTTTTGGATGCAAGACAATGGATATATCTACTCATTTTCACAGTATTGGGTCAACTTTTATGTCATTTCTTCCGGTTGCTGTTTCTGGTATTCGGCTGGAGTACAAAGCAAGTACAATGCGCCAAGCCCCTGATTAAGCTGATAAAGCATATGTAACATTTCAACATTGACGATAACGTATCTACAGGACGTTACTAACGGAAATGAATGAAGTCTTGCCACACTTACTCTTTTGCAACATGCATCTTTCCAGAAACAAGTTTACAAACAGGAAGACTAGTAAACACACTTTGAAGATTATTATTTTAATATTTAGAATATTTTAGATTGAATTAAACAATGTTGCCTAAAAGCAGGGTTTTAGAATCTTATCTTTGACATCAGTTGGTGCACCTCCAACTCTGCACGGCTTCTTTGTGTCTGACGGTAAAACTACAGCCACAGCGAGACTCCCATGTTCCGTTTTAGCACGAACTGATACGGTGGACATCAAGAGTTATGATACAATAGAAGCTAAAAGGTAGTAAAATGGCGAGGTCAGTGCCATGTTTGCATCCTTTATGTGCACATTCATTTATGTGCCCGAGCTTCCTCCTGTTTTGTTCTTGTTGCACTGCCGTGAAGTGTGCAAGAATATTCAGGGGGCCACTTTAGGCACGTGTCCCCTTTTCCCATTGTGATGCCAATGCCAACCCCGCCTCCCATCCTCAGCCCACCACCACCAACTTGAGTCATCATACTCAAAACCAACTGCTTAGTACTGTGAAATGAATAAGCACGTGGAAAACATACTTCCGCTGCACCAGTGTGTTTAGTCCCATTGCAGGTTTTTTTCCTTTTTTTTTGTTTTTTACTGAAGCAGTTTTTTCCAAAATCTTTGTATTACACTAATGGCAATGATATAAAGAGTTATGATAGCAAACATAAGTAGTTAACTCATATAAAACCCAATGTGGTCGGTATTATGGCTCTTATCAGAAATGTGACTTAGCTACAGTTTTGAATTTGAATTCAATAAAGGATCTATCTATCTATCTATCTATCTATCTATCTATCTATCTATCTATCTATCTATCTATCTATCTATCTATCTATCTATCTATCTATCTATCTATCTATCTATCTATCTATCTATCTATCTATCTATCTATCTATCTATCTATCTATCTATCTATCTATCTATCTATCTATCTATCTATCTATCTATCTATCTATCTATCTATCTATCTATCTATCTTTATTCAACTGTGTGATAGTCTACATGCCAGTCCTGAGGAACAGAGGTTGGATTTGCGCGACTTTAAAAGTAGGCAAACCGTTTAGGTGTGTTTACCCTCCATCACATCCCTGCCAGCGACAGGTGCTAGACTCCACGGCCGACCACAGCTCTTCCTAAATCAATAAGGGGGTCAGCGGCTTGCGTGTGTGCGCGCGTGTGTGTGTACGCCTCGGGGAGACAATGGCTGGGTTTGGAGCAACGTGGTCGACCATGTGCCGTTGATTACCATACAGCTGTTCGCTTGAAGTACAGACAAAGGCGCATGAAATCCTCCAGGACTCCCCCTTCTTCACACGCACACACGCGAGTTACCCCCCGCCCAAAGAAAACACACACGCGCGCACACCATCCTTTCCACCACACACTCCTCCTTCTCCAGTAACCGCTAAACTCACAATAGGTCTTATACAGGACTTGCCCAAGTCTTTGTGGCCCCGCACGCGTCAGAGCAATAAAAGTGCTGCTTGGAAAGAAAGGAAGGTCTGTGCTCTATTCTTCCCCGCTTCTCCTAATCTTTGTTTAGCATGGGATCAATATATAAACGAAAACGTCTCTCTGAAATCATACAGCCCAGAAACTTTCATTAAAATAAACAAATTGTGAATGCAGGAAACCTCCACGAACGTTGTTATACTTAACACATTTGATACATTTCATAACTTAATGGTGATAAAAATGTATATTTTTTTGTTTATTGCATTCCGTTTAAAAAAAAAAAAACAAGCAAGCAAACAAACCCAACATATAAACCTAAATATATTTTATTTTACAATCGCAACTCCTTAGAAGATTTAACAAAGTGTACGTACATCTTTAACTGAGACAGGTTAGGTGCACCACCAGGATCAGTTTGCATTTTTTGAGGGTAATTAACAATCATCTGCCTCGCGCCAGCTTCTCATGCATATTCCTAAGAGTTTGGTCCAGATGTAAGGTGGGCTGTCTAAATCCCCAAGCGGCGCCCGTGTCAGCCTGCTCCCTGAGGTCTGCCAATGACGCTCCACCTTTCTGCCTCTGACGCGCAGCAGAGTGGGTATAAAAGTCCTCTGCGTCTTTACGCACCAACGCCAAACACGAGTAGCAGCAGTGCATCAGGATAGAGATACGAGAAGATAAAGGAAGCCAGAGTGATGACACATTTTTGAGTGATCATTTTTCTTTCTTCTGTGTGAAAGAAACCTGAGATGATTTAATTCGAGCGTATTACTTACCACACACAACGAATGACAACATCCAGTTGACACCACAAAGAAACATTAAAGAAGAAATGGCACAGCTACGCCTGAGATTTCTACTGGCTTTTGCCTTAGTGCACGTAGTAAGTTCCGTTTGTTTGTGTTTGAATAGCATACTGAAGATGTCTTTATCTTGATGTCTGACCATAACTTTTCCGTCACTCCAGGTTTGGTCCTCCGGCGTGTTTGAGCTGAAGATTCATTCATTCCACACGGCGCAACGTATGTGCAGAAGACACAGAGACTGTCATATATTTTTCAGAATTTGCCTGAAACACCCAGAAGATGTGATCTCAGCAGAGCCGCCTTGCACCTTTGGGACCGGACACACCAACGTCATTAGGGCCGATCACACCTCGATCTCCAGCAGCGCTCCCATCAGAGTGCCTTTCCACTTTAAATGGCCGGTAGGTGAAACCTCGACGAGGTTATGTTGCTTATTCTAACCAAATTAGGATAATATTGAGGTGACGTTTTAAAACAGTCATTCGATTCCCAAAACTGACCCCCCTTTGTTGTTGTAGGGTACTTTTTCATTGATAATTGAAGCCTGGAATGCTGAATCCCCGACCGAGTACACAGGTAGGTCGTTTCCACAGTCAATAGACCTGCTTATCGGCCTCCATAAATTCAGATTTCTTTTGAGAACCGTTTGGGATCCTTATCAAAAACTCTTCTCCCCCGCAGACAACCAAAACAACCTCGTGAGCCGTCTGGCGACCAGGAGGAGACTTGCCATTGGTGAAGACTGGTCCCAAGACGTGCACTTCGGCGAGCAGAGCGAGCTGCGCTACTCCTACCACGTCTTCTGTGACGAGTACTATTTTGGAGACGGCTGCGCTGACTACTGCCGGCCGAGGGACGACACGCTGGGGCACTACACCTGCGACGAGGAGGGCAACCGCATCTGCCTGGATGGCTGGAAAGGAAACTACTGCTCTGAGCGTGAGTGTACACTGCTGCAGTGCCCTTGTGCAAGACACTCACACACAGGGGAGCTTGTAGTGAGGAATCAAATCAAAACAAGCAGTTCTATCTCACGTTGATTTGTTGTATTCTGTTATCACAAAATGTTGATAAAATGCATTTATTGAATTTGAATCTACTTCTAGGGTGAAGTAATTAACCAGCTGTCAAAATTAAGTTGCTCTGCAAATTGCTTTATATGTCATATGGAAACAAATTCAAAACATTCAGCATAACAATATAGGAAGTAAAAGAGAAATAAATAAAATATAAACAGAATTTAATAATGCTGTAAAAATATAGAGTAGAAAATTTGCAAAACGCACAACCTAATGACCTTTATTTTGTATGTCAGTCCCAGTTTAGCTTAAAATCTTTTTTTTTAATTTAAAACTCAGTAACCTGAAACAAGGAAGCTAAAAGATTTAAGAACTTGGGACTGCTTAATATATTTATCCTTGAGATATGAAAAATTCAACTGTAAGGTTCACAACATTTGCAGGGTATTCTTTTTGTAGTTTTGTTTAAAGACATAAACGTCCTCTCATTTTTCAGGTTCTGGTTAATGTTTGATTGCGTGCACAAGCTCTGGGCAGGATTATTTAGCCAACCCAGAACGTCTTTTATCTGACGGGCCCCAAAGTGCTGCGTTCTAGTCTTTTGTAAGATGGTCTGTGGTGCTCCATTACAAAGAAAGAGATGTGGCCCCTGTTAGAAGCAAACTGTTCTTCAAGGTGATCTGAGTGGGGTTGTGTTTGTGAGGGAGTGACAGTGTGTGCATGTGTGTGTGTGTGTGTGTGGGGGTGTGGGGGGGGGGGGGGGGGGGGTAAAAGAGAAAAAGAAAAGAGATAAAAGAAAGCATTTTTCTTCTTCAGGGTGCCCACCAGCTGCTTGGCTTAATATTAACTAACAGTGAAGTCTGGGATATAGCTGGCTTCAGACTGGGGGCCCTTTCGTCTGCATGTGTGTGTGTGTGTGTGTGTGTGTGTGTGTGTGTGTGTGTGTGTGTGTGTGTGTGTGTGTGTGTGTGTGTGTGTAAGAAGGCGTGCCCATTGTAATCACACACTCTCCCCTCCCTCTCTTCTCCAGCCATCTGCTCAGCGGACTGCAGTGAGCGCCATGGCTACTGTGAGGCCCCAGGGGGCTGTACATGTCGCATGGGCTGGCAGGGCCCCTCCTGCACTGAATGCGTCCGCTATCCAGGATGCCTCCATGGGACATGCAGCCAGCCGTGGCAGTGTAACTGTCAGGAGGGGTGGGGGGGCCTCTTCTGTGATCAAGATCTGAACTACTGCACCAACCACAAGCCCTGTGCCAACGGTGCAACCTGCACCAACACGGGTCAGGGTAGCTACACCTGCACGTGCCGGCCTGGCTTTGGAGGCACCAACTGTGAATTGGAAACCAACGAGTGCGACAGCAACCCCTGCAAGAATGGAGGCAGTTGCAATGTGAGTGTTGAATCCATGCAGAAAAAAAATGTCATCACATTTTTAAAATAAAAAGGGTTCACATGGATACGCATGTATGTTTTAAAAGTTTTTAAAAGCCTACAAAGAAAATGTACAGTGGCACATTTTAAATTGTGAATTTAAATGGTCCTGTGGCAATTAAACTCATGAATAAAGTAACAAAGGCAACTCAGTTTAGATGGAAAAGGTTTATTTGTGGGGATAGAGTTGGATCATATGCTGGATGAATATGAAGTAACTCAAGATCTTTCCTCCTTGACCTGAAGATATTCTTTCTTCCCGCAGGACCTGGAGAATGACTACTCATGCACCTGCCCTCAAGGATTTTATGGTAAAAACTGCGAGATCATTGCCATGACTTGTGCGGACGGTCCTTGCTTCAATGGAGGCACGTGTGTTGAGACGATAGCTGGAGGCTACACCTGTCGCTGCCCTCCCAGCTACACTGGCTCTAACTGTGAGAAGAAACTGGATCGCTGCAGCAACAGGCCATGTCTGAATGGTGAGTGAGCAGACAAGGCCTCTTCTTCTCTAGCGACATCTTGTGGTCAAAATGAGAAAGCCCCTTTTTTTTTTTTCTTTAGTGAGTAGGCGAGAGTTGTGCATGTATTTATATATAGTCCCATTAACACTCCAGCTTCAAATGCTAGACACCTCTTTCTTCTTGGATGCTGAGCTGAGTATTTCTCTCTTCCACAGGTGGTGAGTGTCTGGACCTCGGCCAGAGCATCTTGTGCCGGTGTCAGGGAGGCTTCACCGGTGCCAACTGCCAGGTCAACATCGATGATTGTGCCTCGAATCCCTGCCAGAATGCTGGAACCTGCCAAGACGGAGTGAATGACTACACCTGTTCCTGTACTCTGGGCTACACAGGCAAGAACTGCAGCGTGCGCTCAGATGCCTGTGGCGCTCGCCCATGCCAGAATGGTGGCACTTGTTTCACCCACTTCACCGGACCTGTATGCCAGTGCCCTAAGGGCTTTATGGGCCCAAGTTGTGAGTTCACACTTCAGCCTAGTTTCAAGCCTGCTTTGCGCCAAGCCTCTCAGTCCTCCTCCACTACCCTCACCATTTCCTGCCTCCTGGCTGTCCTGGTGCTGGTTTTGGTAGTAGGCATACTTTTCCTGAGAAGGAGGAGGAGAATAATGGAGGGAAGAAAGCAGTTGACCGATATTGCGGTTTACAATGACTTAGAGACAGTCAACAACCTGGGAGGAAGCGAGAGAGAAGCTTTCCTCAGCCCCCAAGGCTTGTTCAAGATCAGCAACAGTACAGCTCGCCTCAGCCTGTCCCTCTGCCCCGATGGCAGATCTGGCTACAGACCCAACCCTGTGGAGAGCAGCCTGGCCAGAGGCGAACGGCAGGACTTTATGTGGAGAGATGAAGCCATGCTGGGCTCTGGAGGAGCCCTGAGATGAAGCAGGGAGACAGCATAGATGTTCAAACAGGGGAAAAAACTTTTTAGCACTTGTTGCGTCTCTCTTTCTTGCAGATATAAGAGAGGAGCAAATGCATCAACGATACAAATGTAAATGTGAAATGCTCAGTTCTGTCGGTTCAACTATACTGACAAAAGATAATTTACAAAGAACGTTTAAAAGGTATATGGGCCTATGCTCTTCCAAGACCCAAAGAGAGAAATAATGACCCAGTGTTCATAGGACCTACAACACAAACCAAATACAGGAAGACACAATACTCAGACTACCTTTGGGAACGTGACCCAAAAATACACTCACCTGCCGCTTTGTTGGGTGCACCTGGTATACCTGACAAAGTGGGGACTGTATGTCAGTGAGTGTATGTTGACTGGGTTATTTTCTTTGATATATCAACTTTGCTTTTTTTTGTTTTTGTTATTCTTTTTTCAATTCAATTGTTTTTGTTTTTCAATCTTCCTTTGGCCATTTTTTCCTTATTGTGAGTACCATCATTTTTATTCTTTATATTATTTATTTATTTAAAATTTTATGTTCATGGCTTCACTTTGAGATGAAAGATATATTTATATTATGTTGAATGAGGACGACATTTGATGTTGTTTCTGGATGCTTAAAGGGCCGTGTGAAATGTCCCAAAGATACTGTGTGATGATATAAGGAAGACGAGCTTTTTCGCACAGTCAGCCATTACTGTCATATATATATATTATATACATACATCACATTGCTGTCATGTGCCATTTTGTGTTCATGCCAAAGTTTGTTTCATGTCACTTATTTTCATCCATATTATTTAAGTTTGTCATGTTTTGGTTACAACATGAAATAAAAGGATAACTTGGGTGCAAGTCCAGATTTAAGTCTCTGCTCCAAAGACTGGACGCTATTCTTGCACATTTGCATGTTACAGGTGGCAAAAACGATATACAATGTGGCCTGGATTGTTTTTCTTTACATGTGTTGGAAGTCAATGATGAAATTAGACCTTCAATATAAAATTTTAATTAGTGAATCATCTCTTAGTTTTTTCTACATTCATTTAAGTCCAAAAATAGCTGACATAATTTGTGAAAACTACATTTAAAGTGCAACATTTGTCCAGCAATAACTTGAAAACAAAATATATTAAATATAGCTATCTAAATATATTGAAATATCTATGTAAAAATGAAATCTGAATAAGCAGAAATTACATGAACAAAGTGAAGCTGGAACACTTATAAACCTTGACAATCAACAATTTTAGAACAAGGTAGACGTCAGTCTAGAATTTAAAAGATCAATAAAAACTAGAAAAATGCATTTCTGTTGAAAATGTGTGTGACTGGTGAAAGTTAATTGTTTTTCCTGAAATCTGTAGAGGAACGTCTTAATTTTACTGATGAAAATATTGATGTCTTCACTGAGAAAAACAAATCGTTTAGAAAAACTGTCATATTTAAGACTTTCTGTTCAACTAATTAAATTTTCTCTAAGCTTTATTTAATTTTCTCATCAAGAACTCCAGCCTTTAAATAAAAATTAAACACAAGAGTGATTATAATACGACGGAAAGCCTGACGACTAATCCTCCCAACATGGAAATCAAAAAAGCCAGTTTAGTGTACCGGCCTCCTGCTCGTGATTATGTCGTTTCTGTTCTGAGTTTTCAGATTTTCTATCTGGTTTATTGCTCAGTAACCGCAAAGTCATTATAGCGGGCAACTTTAACATTCATATGGATGTTGATAGTAATAGCCTTTAGCTAAGTTAGTTTTTTTATTCTGTTTTAGAATCGATGAGCATCTCACAAACAGTAAACAAACTGACTCACTGCTTTGATCATACCTTCAATCCTCACCTTCGGTTTAGAAACTGCTAAATTATTTTTATTGCCTGTAAACGTCCTGCTCTCTGACCACTATTTAATAATGTTTGAATTAAACATTGTCCATGTTATGATGCAACATAAAAGTTATTATTACAGCAGATGTCTATAAGATAAAATGAGGCCATTGCTTCTCATCTCCCTACAGCAGAATATGGTAGAACAATTGAGGGTTATGACCTAAATTCTACCCCTGGAGATATTGATTACCATGTCAATGATAGTGCTGATTTGCTCCGCTCAGCTTCAGATGCTGTTGCTCCTCTGAAAAAGAGGGTCTCTCACCATAGTAACTTAGTTTCCTGATATGATTCACATCTCTGCATGCTGAAACAGAAAACATAGAAAATGAATAGGAAATGATACTCTTGCAAATCTGTACTCTTAATTGCTTGTGGAAAGATAGTCTAATAGTATATATGAAGGGCTTTATAATGCTAAAACAGCTTATTATTCGCCATGAATTGAAGAAAACAAAAATAAACAAAGTTTTTCTGTTCAGCACTGTAGCCAGGCTGACAAAGAGTGACAACTCTGTTGAGCTGTGCATTCCTGCAGCTCTCAGTAGTGAAGATCTCCTTTAGCAGTAAAATCATTAGAGAAGAAGTAGAGAAGAAATAAACCAAACTCATCTACAACAAGATGTGTACATTTCTACAGATTCAGTAACTTGCTTAGGTTCTGATCTGAGTCTTGACTGTTTTGGTCCTATAGACCGACCTGAGTTGACCTCAGTAGTCGGCTAAAGTTAAACCATCCACATGTCTATTAGACCCGATCCCACCTTCACTATTCCAGAACATTTTCCCAAAGTTTTATTTCTAAAACTCAGGAAAAGTTATTTGCATGCCAGTTATGTAACCACCTGTATAGAAATTGTATATTTGAAGTTTTTTCAGTCAGGGTTCAGAATATATCATACCACAGAAACAGTGCTGGTTAGAGTCACGAATGACCTTCTTATGGCCTCAGATAATGGATTAGTGGCCATACTGGTTCTACTGGACCTCAATACTTTTTTTTGATACTGTTGATTAGCAGTTTACTACACAAGTTAGTGCATATTATTGGGATTTAAGGGACAGTTTTAGGTTGTTTAACTCATATCTATCTGACAGAGTCCAGTTTGTCCAGACGAGGGACAGGATTGGTATTTGGTAAATGGGCACTGATGATGTTCTGGAACTTTTTTATCACCCACAGTTGCCTTCATATCTTGGGTTGTGTACATGCCAATGACCATAGTCCATGATGTTTTCTGTTAGGAGACTCTCTACTGTTTCTTTGCTGACAATGATTTGTGACTGTTGTGATATTAACTGATCAAAAAACAAAAAAGACACAAAACAATTAATCCTAACATAGAGTCTGCCAGGGTTAAAGTTTGTGGGGGCTTTCAAAGTTCTTAAAACACTGTGATGAATATGGCTCTTATTAGGACCAGAACAGAGTTATCAGCTGCAGAAATCAATAATTAACTGGACCTCAATTAGAGCCTACACCCATGCTTCCCACAGTTACTCAGGGAACAGTTTGTGCGTCTGTATAAAGTACAAAGGAATGTAATGGAGACATTTTAAAACTTTACTAAACAGAGACTTAATGGCTCCTAATGATCTGAGCTTGTTTACCGAAGCCTGGGAGCAGCTGTTTGTTGTTTCCTACATGTGTTTGGGCTGGTGACTTTATCAGCCGGTAAATATAATGTCACACACTCACTCAGAAACTGAAAATATTGCTACTATTTTAATTGTTTGTTGATTTTAGGATTCAGCTTCATTTTCCACAGTAAGTAAAATGTGTAAAGGTGTTACAGATGTGTGTGTGTGTCTGTGTGTGTGAGCGAGTGAGAGAGAGAAGTCAGAGAAAGTAAGAGAAAAAGAAAGAGAAAGTCACAGAGAGAGCGAGAGAAACAGAGAGAGAGAAACAGAGAGAGAGAAACAGAGAGAGAGAGACAGAGAGAGAGTGAGAGTGAAAGAAAGAGAAAGAAAGAGAGAGACAGAGAGAGAGTGAGAGTGAAAGAAAGAGAGAGACAGAGAGAGAGTGAGAGTGAAAGAAAGAGGGAGAAAGAGAGAAAGAAAGAGAAAAAGTCACAGAGAGAGCGAGAGAAACAGAGAGAGAGAGCAAGAGAGAAAGTAAGAAAGAGAGAGCGAGAGTGAAAGAAAGAGAGAGAGAGAGAGAGAGAGAGAGAGAGCGAGCGACAGAGAGCGAGAGAGACAGAGAGACACAGAGGGAGAGAGCAAGAGAGAAAGAAAGAGAGAGATTTACACTGTAAATAAACGTCCCGGGAGGAAAAAGCTCTGCTCCCAGAGTACCTCTTTCCTCCTTGCGCTTCAGAAGGACGGAGCAAAGACTGAGCAGCCCTCAGCAGACATGGCAGCAGACGGTACACAGGTGACTCTTGGAGAAATTGAGGAGGTCCATTCATCTGATTTGGAGCAGCTTCAGGAGCAAGGGTGTAATATCCTGAAAAGACAAGCTCGGGTTACTGTAAAGTATAACAGGAAGGAGCTGCAGAAGAGGCTCGATGTAGAGAAGTGGATCGACGACAGCCTGGACCGGTTGTACAAGGGTCAGGTGGGTGGATGCACCAAGAGGCAAGATTACACTGCGCACCAGCTTTTAAAGAGCCTGCATCTTCAGATGAAGGCATTTCAAAGATATTGAGGTATAGGCGCCTTTCCTCAAAATCTAATATATAAGTCTAGGATGTGAAACAAAGAGCTTGAAATATAAAAGAGATAGAGAGATGAGAAGAATGTGGCCACTTTAAATTGTATCACAACTTAGAGACTCATCTTCAGGCCTCCAAATATCTATGAGGTGTTGAGAGAGGAGGTGGGGCCGCCTGGTTCTCCTTAGAAGGTCAAGCATTCTGTGTACAAGACGTCTAAGCCTGCTTCCATCTCACAGCTCCGTGTCTGACTTGGGACTTTCTGTCCTTACATGGACAGCGTGGACTTGAGAGAGGGGTGAATGATGAGAAAGAGGAAGAGGAAATAAGGAGGGAGGGCATTTCTGTGAGTCCCGGGAGGAGGTAAACAATGTGCATCTGGCTGCTGATGTATCAGATAGGAGGGTGGAATATCGCAGGAAACGTTGCGAGGACAGGTTTTAATATTCCGACATAAACATGCCTGATGTATAACGTGACATTGTAGATGTGATAAAAGCAGCAATCCAAAGGATAAATAAAACTACTCATTTTTGGCTCATTCACATAATCCTCACGTCTTAATTATATGCATTAATGTAACAATCAAGGGGAAAATGATCA